>JAWWES010000037.1:5652780-5700367 GCA_035583135.1 Lophotriccus pileatus
ACACATACACAGGTGTGTATTAATTGAGTATCAGTGGCCTCAGAATCAGTCACACACACAGGCACACACACAACATACACAACATACATGCATGTGCTCAGGGCACCTCCCCTGCCTACCTCTTCCCAAAAAGGCAGAGTTCAATTTCAGACTGCCCAGAATAAAAAGCAGATAAAGACTGGCATGGAAGAGCCCATGGACAGCTTGGCAGCCTCTGTAGTTACTGGTATCAAAGGTCACTGAATGATAAAAAATAAATATGTTCCAGTGCCAGCAGGGCACTGGTGATACAAGATAAAAGTTTTTCTACAGCCAGAGATACATTTTCTTGTTTGGTACCTACATGAACTGTATTTACTTTGATTTTTCAAGAGTTCATGGAAATACATGGGGAGAAACATGTTTTGCCTTATGCTGGCAGGGGATTTGCTCTTCAGAGGCCAGACTCTCTCACTGTATCATACACTGTGCTGCTTTCATGGAAAGTGGCTTTTGGGTGCACCTGAGCTGCAAAGCAAAGAAATTCACTGGGTCCTGATACTTCTCATTCTGTTTACTTTTCAAAAATGGGGTTGGATTTTTCTGTCCTGAAAGCACCTTGCTGTTTGAGTCTGACTTCACTGGAGCTGGTGTAAACCTGAAATTACTATGCTGGAGCCACTGGAATGATATGGATGAAAGGGAGAGAGACTCCAGCCCAGTGCCTGACATTGTTAACCAAGGTTATAAACACACTATTGGTCAGTTCATATTCATCTTCTGTGATTAGTGCCAGCGGCAATGGAAAGCCTGGCCAGTCATTTCGTACCGTGTAATGCAAGGTGACTATAGTTCAGAGGACAAAGAACAAGAGATTGGGGTTTTTTCAGGGGCAAACAGAGGACTGGTTATGAATGTTTGGGGTGATTTAGTTTCATTGTTGTCTGTATCAGCACTGAGGGCTGAGTGACGCTTTCTTGCAGATCTCTAGTACCAGTTCAGGGGTTGTGCATGGGAATGAGGACCCTCTGCTGCTCCTTCCTCTTTTTAATACTTGCATTGTTTTTTTTCCTTCTGTTTCTCTGGAGGCACAAATCTCTGGCAGCATTCTCATTTTAGCTTAAGGACAATGCAAATAAAAAGCAACACATTAGAAACCCAGACAAAGGTGGAAATCCTGGTGCTCTTCTATTGCCCCTGGGCCAGCCTGTCATTTACAGCAGCTTTTAGCCTGCTCTAACCAAGGATGGGTGACAGGATGGTGCAGGGTCAGGCAACTACAGATATTGACTGGGAGCACCAAAGTTGTCACAGTGACCATCTTGTACCACCCATGTGGTGCTCACAGGCTAAGGGGGTCCCTCATAGGACTCTGGGCTGAATCAGAGCAAAAAATGTTCAACTTTTGCTTAACTTCTGCAGACAAATTTGGTGTCCTAAGCTGTGATGCTTGTCCCACTCCTTGGTGTAAATTTGCAAACTGTGTGACGTATTTCCAGGTAATAGTCTGCTTATCCAGAGTATGTACTAAACATCAAACTTGATGTAGAGAGCAAAACAATAGGTATCATCAACACTATTTGCTGAAAAATATCTTTAGCTTCTTAGTAAAAATGTAGCATTTAGGAAGCCACATATTTCAGTGGCTTTACAAACACTGGAGAAGGATACAGAGCAAGAAATTTTACACTCATAATTGTACAAATAGAGAAACAAAGGGGCAAAGATTTGTTCCAAGTGCTCAGACAAACAAGGACCAAAGGAAAATTCTGGAGTTGTGAAGGACCAGAAGGATGTGGCTGTGAAAGAGATGAACAACAACACCACTGCCCTTTGCATCCCACACAACAGACCTGCTGCATGGGCTGTCCCAGAGGCTCCTGGAGGAAACCACTGCACCTTCGTTTGTCCCGAGTGGCTGGACAGTACTCACTCTTTGCGCTGAATGAGCAGAGGGCTGGATACACGGAAGGAAAGGGACTGGAGTGGAACAGCTGGGGAATCCTGCAAGCTCTCCCCATCCTCCTGGAACTTTCAGCAGCACATTGAAAAAGGCTCGGTATTTGCTCTGAGAACTGGGAACTTACACAGAGGCTGAGAAACAACCTGTCATGCCTTGGGCCGCAGGATTCCATGTCAGAAACTGGTTAGAGCACAAGCATTTCTGCATCCCACTCCTCTGCTTAGATGAGCAACCCACGCCTCTATAAATCACACAGGAGGCACTCGTGTTGCTCTGGCTTTGTGTGTGTGCAGTAAATCAGAGCTGTGGGGAGGGGAGACCCATCTGCCTGCTGAGTGCCAGAGGCACTGCTGGTGGTGATTGAGCTGCCACCATGCCCTTACTTACTGTGTTTCTGAACAGGGCATTGAGTCTTCTGGTAGAAAAAAGAGTTGCTTTTTCCATGTCTATTCTTAAATATGCATTCCAGCTATCATTCGATTTGTTACGAAACACTTGTCTCAGGATAAGATCACCGAGAAAGCTGTGGCAAGACAACCTCGACAATTTCTGGATGCTGCAGATCTTTTGGCACTTATCTCTTTGATTACAGTCCTGAATATGCAATAGAAACTACATTTTCACACTCCTCTATAGTTACTAGTTTCCTTGGTGGGTGTTCCCAGCCCCTGAAACTCTTGTCTCCTTCATTATCAAACACTCTGAAATGCTGCTGACTGCTCTGTTCTTTATCCTCTCTGTCCTGGTCCCTTTACAGGTCCACAGCAAACTGTATCAGGAAACAGCCTGTTGCTACCATATAAGACATGTGAAACTTTTTGATCCCCTTGGTTCTCTTCAGGGCAGCCAAGTGGTGCCTTCAGTAAGGGGCAAGGCCCCGTTTCTGACAGTGATGGTGTTTGTGCCAATCAAGTGAAACATCTCACAAAAAAATTATCTCACTAAATGTCTTCCACTTGCATTGGAACAGAGAATATTTGGTTTGTTCTTTGTAACCACAAATGCTTTGAGACTTGCTTAATTGAGACACTGTATCTCCTCCTTGCCGGGACTTCAGCAATGGAAATCACCAAAGGCAATCTTGACTTAGGGCAGGTTGTTGTTTTCTCTCCACTTCGGAAATTACTTTGTCCAAAAGGGCCATGATTTTTTGGCTTGCAGAAAGTGGAAGTGTGAGCAGTGAGAGAGGTCTTGGTGACAGAGCAAGGAATTTGCTTGTTTTGTTACTGTGATTGCATGGCTGGATTTGTATTCGTTGCAGTGTCTTGTCTGGCTCTGCATAGAACCAAGTGTGAGTAGTATGGGACAAAATGCAGCAGCACTGAAGAACAATTTTTATGGTCATCTTAAAATTATGACAAACATAGTTCACCTATTTCTTTTATTTTTCTGCTAAAACCAAGAAAGGGATAAAATATTAAAGCAGGAACAATACTTTCTTAAGATGGGCTGATAAACTGTTAAAAATGTCTGTATGTACGTTGCTGTTGTTGCTTTTCCTGCTTTAGACAAGTGGCTCTGTTTTGTTTTTAATTAAGAAATAAAGGGTTTGTATGCACATGTCTACAGTGGAGACCCCCAAGTGATTTGAGATGAGGGTGAACTGGGTTTTTTTTCAGCCAGCTGAGTTGAAATTACTTACCACTTGAATAGCATCTGCAACAGCATAAGGCACGGAAGCAATTTTTCTTTTGTAAGAAGATGAAAAAGAAATAAAAAAGGAGTCAAAGAGTAAGCAGGCTGAATGGGCCATTAGCACCAAACTCTAAAGATGTAGAAGTCAAATAGGATAGAAAGGCCCCATAAATTTTTACAACTCCTCAGAGAAAAACACTGTGATTATTAAAACATGAAACCTTGCTTTTCTAAAATGCTTAAAAGATTAATATAGAAATGTCATACTGTGGGTGCTGGAGGGATTATCCTTAATGGGAATGTTAGAAGTTATTTTAATGTAAAGCAAACATAGCCACCGAAGAAAGATCAAAAGTGGAACAAATTCAGGGCTCTTAGTTTCAGGAAAATGAAGTTTGTCAAGAAACTATTTCTACTCTGTTAATTAGAATGACCAAGTTCTCCATAAATACCATATATGTATGACATAGAAAGTGGTGACCTCATCTAATTAGTCATTACCTAATCCAATCACTAGCACAAGAGCAAGGCTTAGCTCTCTTTTATGAATATTTTTTTTTTTCCCTTTTAGGCTTGAGAAAAAGTATACTTTTGCTAGTTGCACATTTTTGTGAGGTCATGTGCATGTGCCCAAATAGCTTTGATGATAATCCACCATCCACGGCAGGGGAAGGTCGGTCACATGGCGCAGTGGCGAATGCTCCTGGAGTTTGTGGTCTTTTCTATGCAAGAGCGAGTTCTGTGACTTTTTGTTTTCTTTTCAATCTAGCATTGTTACTTTTTTTTTTTTTTTTTTTTAATGTAAACTGACCACAGAGCAACACACTGCTTTGCTCTCTGTGTAAGCCTTTGAAGTCTAAATCAAAACTTCAGTGTTGCTAATTTAGAGCAAGAAATGCAATATTTTCTTTGCTGTTTGGGATAGCACTTAATTTGCTGTCTGTCCTTGCTTGGCCGGTGCTGCCATCAAACACCTGATTCAGTTAGACCCCCGTTAGCAGCACCAGGCTATCAATTCCAGGAGCAGTAATTGCTTTACAAATTGTGCTGCTGTCGACTTGTTTTTTTCCGCCAACACGAGGCACAAAACCACACTACACCATGGGCAGCACTCACACATTGCTGGCCTTGTTTTCCTGTTAAAGGGTTGGACTGGCAGAACACAGGTTCTTTTAACATTTATTTGTAAAAAGATCCATCGTGCCACTACTCAGCCTGAGTCTGCTGGCTTTGCTAAAAAACTTTCCCAGAAAGTAAGAAAGTGCCAAGTCATTCTTCACAGTGTGAAAATCCACTTGTTCAAACGTTTAGTGTCACAGATGACAGCAAGCTCTTTCTGGGTAGTCAGAATATTTTTCTTGAAAACAATTCCCAGTATTTACAGAGAAGTTTTGTTCAGCTGCCCAAACCTGAAGCCTCTTTCCCTGGTCTTATCCTGGCCACAGAAATAAACTTCACAGAAATTAATGTTATGTTTTACCTGCTTGCAGCCCTGCAAGCAGTCAGCCCAGCAGTCACACAAGGTACCATCACCATGTGATGGTGACTAGTTACTAGTCACCAGAATTTTGCTTCAAGGTGGAATCCATTTTTTAAGAGCTCTGCAAGCTACAGACAGTCCTGACAGTGAGGAACTGCAGTGCCTGAGGTGTGCAGAGATGAGTTCTGCAGACTCAGCTCATGGAAGGCAGGTCTTAGTTGAAACACAAGAATTTAGTTAGTTGTCAGGATTTACCAAACTCTAAGCAGTTTTTGTTGGAAGATTCTAAAATGTATCCCAGAATATCAACTATAGACCTGGTGAAAAGGGGGTCAGAATTTACAGAACCAAATACTTCATTCTTACCAGAAACCAAATTTACATTATTAATGTTCCAGAATTGTACCTAGCAACTCTTGTTAGCATTATTTTTACTTCCTTGCAATTGTTTTTAAAAATATGGGAGTGTCAGTTGATGTTTAGCAGCTTTTTCCTTATAGTTCTGGGAAATGTGCTGTTTAGATAAAACAAAAGTGCCATAATTTCCTGATGAACAATCACTGTAAAATGCCAAACACATTAGTATTTCCCTCACCAGTCTGGTGCCACAACGACAAAAGCAATCCATCTATTTTTTTGTTATGAGCCATGGGCTACAAAGCACATCATACAAATGAAGTGGCTATGACACAGCGCTCAAGCTGTATATTAAGCAAGTGTGCACCATCCCTAAAACACAGAGCTGTAATTCTTGCTTCCCTGGTGTTCCTTTAATTTGCAGCCATACAGAGTAGTAGAAGAAAAACATTAGCATATTCTTCTCCCTCATTAAAATATGGTTATTTGATGATAATCTCAAATGCAGGGTTAGAGCCATTGCACAGAAGCTCAGGATTTGCAGCCTTGTCCTGCAGAGCTTGTGCTCATGCTTACACATCAGTGCTCAACCCTAAATGCACAGTTACAGGAGCAAGTTGGACAGAGAACTTGATTTACAGGGTTGTAGAATCCTACCTGTAAACATCCTCCTTCCCCACTTGCACTCAGTGCTCACCACTCATTAATTTCCTGCCTTGTCTCATCCCCACACTGTGTTTCCAAAAGAACTCATTTTCGTCACTGACTTGCTTGCTGGGCACTGGGTTGACAGAGCTGAGAAAGGAAATTTTCTGGTTACAGGGTGCCAGATGCAGTGACAATGCAGGCATCCCAAGCTGCTCCACTAATGAGCTGCAGGCCTGAGGAGAGGGTGGGCATGGAGGGGACAGGATGGGGCTGTGTCTTGTTCAGAAAGAACCATAATTCTGCTGAAATCAGTTCTAGGAGGGGAGCTCTGAGTGGCAGCCATGGAGCCTGTGTTTCACTGATCTTACCTGCTTAATCCTTGTTCAACCTGCTGATGCTGCCAGAAAGAGAAGGTGCCGTCTGTCCTTGTATATTTTTTATGTGAACATAAACTTGGTGGGTTTCATGTAATTTCATATAGTGACTCAAAGTCTGTGGAATGAAAATATCCAGTCACTTCCACACTGAACATTTCAATGTTTAATGTATAAACCCACACTGTATGAAGGTATCTGGTATCTTACACCCATTTCTGCACAGAGCCTCAACTGCCTTGGCCATGAATCTTCTCGAAAATGGAGCACAACCCACCGACGTGTGTGCTGTATTTCTTGGTATTGCTCTGGCAAACAAGCTACCACCCTAACAGTGTTGATGTACTTCATTTTTTTTCTGGTGTCTTCTGATTTGGATCTTAGCATGACAGACATGTGTGTGCAGCTGCCACTTAATGACAAAAGAGGGGCTTCATTGTATCCTTTTAGTATCCAGCAGCTCAGGAACTTGGATACAGGAGCAAGATAAGATGGTGAAGTGGGTGGGGTACCTGCTAGACCACAGCTGAGCTTAGCAGCCAGGAGACTCAGAAAACGATTTGTCATGTATTAATAGCAGTAGAGGACACTGGCAGTGTTTTCCAAATGCTCTTTTCACAACTCCTTGAAAGAGTAACCCAAAAAGAAGTTGTGTGACAGAAGTGATGAAGCACTGAAGAAACAGTGAGTCTCTTGCTGAACAGAGTCCTGCGCAGAACACTGGGCTGACAGGTCTCACCAAAGGCACTGGAGATACGCTGGTGGGGAGTGGGGAGTGGGGAGTGGTGTAACCATTTGGGAAATCAGGCATAACATATACTAGAAAGTTTCTTAAGCTGGGAGTTGTCTAAAGTAATTGAGTTTTTGCAGCACTTTCCATGTGGGACAATACAGTTTATAGTGTGGAAAAATAAGAGACTGACTCTTCCTTTCACTTGTGTTTCTGCTTACTCCTGCACGCAGGGATCAGAGTTACCAATTCTGGTGACCCATAGCTTACAGCCAAAGCAAGAGTATGAAAAGAACAATAAAAAACTGGGCCCTGAAATTCCCAGTTTAGTTTGTGAACTGTGCAGATCTTGGCCACACATATCCTCTGCTCATGCCAGCTTTGCACTTGGAAAAATTACTTCTTTATAAAAGAGTTTCATTCTGCAAGTATAGGCAAGTAAGCAGCAGTGTGTTGATGTGAAAGGGAAAGGGATGCAGCAAGATACCATTTTGGGTTTGATCTGACAGCGGCAACAAAATGGGAGTCACTTGGACAGTGCTCCATCAATCCATCAGGTACATATTCACTAGGGACTAGACTGGACCTGAAGGAATATTTTAAAGAATTGAAATTAGATGCAATTTCTCAGCAACTGTGTACACCCCAAATACCACCTGCTGGAAGTGAACCTCATGGAATGGCCATTGCTGCTTTAGCAACACACATGGTTGTGCTCTGGCTGCTTGACACACAAAAACCGGCACAGTGGTGTGGGAAGAGGATCTATTCCACCAGCAAGTTCCTGCGGGGTCTGTGCACAGCACACAGTTAGTGTCTGGTGATCAGAGCATTCACTAGCAGAGTGCATGCAGCGAGAATGAAATGCATCTTAGAACCATCGCTTTCCATTAAAGCTGCAGCACACTGTGTTTGGATCCAAGCCCAGTCACGGTTCTGTGCAGGACCTTGTTTACCCTTTCATCAAGAGTGTTCTTGCAAAGCGCTGTCTTCTCACTTAGGGCTGGTTTTCAGTTTTACATGGGGATGGTAAGGTGGGTTTCTGAAAGCACGGCGGTGAATCAGTGACCCCGTGGTGTGCTGTAACTGCCAAGAGCCCTGTGGAGAATACAAACACAATTAACCAGATAAAGGGAAATATGAGAGGAGCCTGCATGTAGGTATACAGCAAAGGAGTTGGCAAGCCGTAAAATAGAGACTTGGGAAAAGCCATCAAAAGGGAGAGATTTCCTCATTTTCTTGCTGACATCTTTTCATCAAGAAGCAGAGTGGCATGGGAAGGATGCAGGATAGCATGGGGGCCTGAAAAATGATGGCAGGAGCTTCCAGGCTGCCCTCAGGCCCCAGTGCAGAGTGGTCTGCCAGTGCAGCAGTGCGATAGGGCAGCACAGCACAGCAGCACGGCATGGAACAACACAGCACGGAACAAAACAGCATGGAACAACACAGCATGGAACAACACAGCATGGAACAACACGGCATGGAACAACACGGCATGGAACAACGCAGCAGCACAGAAGCACTGCACAGCACAGCACACAGCACAGCACACAGCACAGACAGAACAGCACACACAGCACAGACACAGCACAGACAGAACAGCACACACAGCTCAGCACACACAACACACACAGCACAGCACACACAGCACAGACACAGCACAGACAGAACAGCACACACAGCTCAGCACACACAACACACACAGCACAGCACACACAGCACAGCACACAGCACAGACAGAACAGCACACACAGCTCAGCACACACAACACACACAGCACAGCACACAGCACAGACAGAACAGCACACACAGCTCAGCACACACAGCACACACAGCACAGACACAGCACAGCATACACAGCAGAGACACAGCACAGCACACAGCACAGACAGAATAGCACACACAGCTCAGCACACACAACACACACAGCACAGACACAGCACAGCACACACAGCACAGACACAGCACAGCACACACAGCACAGACACAGCACAGCACACAGCACAGACAGCTCAACACACACAGCACAGCACACACAGCACAGACACAGCACAGCTCAGCACACTCAGCACAGCACAGACACAGGACACACAGCACAGTGCAGCAATAGCTCAGAGAGCACAGCAGAGCACAGCAGTCTCCTGACATCTTGTGGCTTGGCCGCAGAGCACAGCCATCCCTTCCCCCACAGCCCAGGCAGGGTGTCAGCTGGAGCTGACCTTGGCATTAACCGCAGGCACTGGAGGTTCTAATATATATCTGCATTCCTCTCACAAATGCAGGGCCACTGCCCTTCCCTCATGTGCAAGAATGAATGGACTCGGGTGAGCCTGTGTTTTCCCAAGTGCTTGTGTATGATTTACACCAAAGAGGCTCCTAAACTGACACTGAATATAGATGGAGTCTCCCTAAACTGGATCCCAGATTCTTCATCTGTCATCCTCCCTATAACTGGTGGAACGAACCCCACATTCAAACATCCCAAGTTTGCTATAATCATTCCCAGCCCCACCAGTTCACTGATACTCAGATCAGGGACTGCTGATCAGAATTACTCATTTCTTTTTGTTGCAATGGCCCAGCTTCTATGCCAGTCATGCATGTTTTTTAGAGGAAAGGATAGGAATTCTAAGTATTTAATGAGGTGCATTTATTTGTAGGCACTGATTTAATTTTTAAGAAAGCATGGCTATCCAGAATGTTACATTTACACATGTACAGAAATCCATACAATGCAGTCTTAACCTCTATAATTTAAAAGTATTTCTGGTTCTTGAAATATTTGTGGAAGAGTCTTTTTTCTCCTCTAAGTAGCTGAGACTGACTTCGGTATTTGCCTCAGTTACTCGGTTTCAGCACTGAGAAAATGATGAATACACTGAATTTCGTAAGCAGAGAAATCAGGTAATTTTCCTGGTGTTGGTCCTGATGCATGTCCCCTGGGTTACTCATTACACACTGAGCTCTTGCTCTGGGCTGAATTTGCAGTGTGAGGGCAGAGGACAGCTGGAACTGGGGCTTTTGGACACCGTGGCTGGGACTGCTCAGGCTGGAGTTCTGGAGGTGCTGACTGATAAAGAAGGAGGAGGAAATGAGCTTCTTCTCGGCTATTTCTTGCAAGTGTGTTTCGCACATTATGTTCCACAGATTGGCAAAATGTGGTGCCGAGGAAGAGGCAAACAGCCAGTATTGACCGTTGGTTCTTTGGCAGCCCTGCACATGGGAGTAACTTACACAGCCTGCTCCCTTCCCTCCTTTAGGAAGCATAGTTTAAAGGGGGAAGGAAATGAGATGGAAAAGGGGGAGAGAGGGCTCACACTGAAGTGGAGCAGTTCCCTGAGGGGAAAGCTGTGGCCAGCATTAGGGCTAGAGAAAGATTATCAGTGCTTACCAAGAAGCTTAGCAGGAAATACATGGAGAAAGTCATATGGTCAGTTTGTAAGAATTCATCCACATTCCCATTCTCCTCCCATTCTTTTACAGTCTGGAATTTAACCTCAGAGGAGACCATGCTGCAGGGGTGGCAGTGGAGGGACACAGAGCAGTGTGGCTGGGAAGCACTTTGGGAAGCAGAAATTTCGTTTTCCTTCGTATGTGTGGGAATCGCAGCAGATCTGCACCGTAGGGAGGCAGGCACACTGCTTCAGCTGCCACTGCACCCTCCACTTTACCCTTTGGATACACACATCTCCAGCAAGGGCTGTTCTGGGAAAAACTGAGGTATTAAAAAAGATCCAGCTGGCCAGTTTCAGTTTGAAAAACTCTGGAATGGATGAAGTGGCATTAACATATGTGAGGTTTCTCCCAATCCTCACTATTTTTCAATGCACTTAAATCTTGAAATTTAAGAAACATGCAAAGGAGTAAACTTTCACACACTTCATACAATGTCTTTGAATTTGTCATAGTCTTGGCTGAAAATAGGAGTGGAGCTGATGGGCAGATGCTGTATTCTGTGATGAAACTTGCACTAAGGTTTTATAAGATAAATTGCCCTTGACTTCATGTTACCCAAATGACAGTTGTGGTTGCTGCAGCAGTGACAGCAGGACAGACAGACCATGTCCAGTTCAGCTCTATCAGTCCCTTTGTTAAAGGCTTCTGTAAGTAGACAATTGACTATTTGTGCCTTGTGGCTCCTCTCTCAAGAGAAGTTATAAACTGAAAGTGATACCAAGTGTTGTGTTATACAAGGGAGAAACAAGGCACAAAAATGGAAGGAATTAAAAACAAACAAAAAAAATCTCCTTTTAAATAAATGTAATTATATAAAAATGTGTGTGTGTGTGTACACACCCACGTGCAGAGCCAAACATATGTGAAAACATGTTTCATTTAACAAAAGAAATTACATTTTTGAAAATATATATTCAGTATTCTGCTGCTGCAAACCAAAGTCATCTGTTTATCTTGACTGCTAAAAAAGGTGAAGGCAACTGCAATTTGAGCTTCTCTGCAGTGGCCAGCTGGTAGCCTAAAGCCAAAGAGCAGAAAGAGGGAGGTGAATTATCCCCACTGGTTGGTCTTAGAAGCTGTCACTGTACAGGGTAGCTTTAGAATTCCAAGGGTTATGATTCTCATAGAAACTGCTGGGCTAATGCTGGTTTATATTTTCTTAAGACCAACTGGTGCCTGGAAGCTCAGCATCAGGTAACCTCCAGCACCGCACACAGGTTCAGGGCCACCTGTACAGAAACAAATGCATCACTTAGTTTTTCCACACCTCCCATTTGTTTCTCTCAGTTTTCTTTGAATCACTGTAACTGTCAAGATGCTGTAAGTGGTATTCACTTACAAACACAGGAGTATGGGAGCATCCTTAGAAACTAGAAACAGGTCAGGTCCAGCTCCTTAGAGTGTCTTTAGAGGATGCTCTACACTTGAGTGTACAGAAGAGAGAAATGTTGCTCCTGCAGCTGTGTGTGGAGAGCTGGCACAACGGCAAGGACTGGGGGCTCCCTTGAATGGGCAACAAGAAAAAAGAACAGGAAGGGGGGGATGTGACTTATATCCATTTCATTATATTCAGTGACAAAATGCTGCATGTAAGCTGGTTACAGCTGGATTTCTTGAGTGAGCCCAAGGCCCGGTGTGTACGTGGCTCCCAGATTATCCTGTGTGATACCTGGGGGGAGGAGCCCTCACATCAGTGCACTTTAATAGCAACATGCAGCCTGTTTGTCACCACCCTGAATTGGCTCTAGTGACTTCTTTATTCATCCTTTTTCTGCACACAGGTTTTATGATTTCCAAACCACAACGTAAAAGCTGTTCAGCTCTTAACCAGCCATGTGGAAAAGCAATGTTGAATATATATGCATGCAGCGTGTCTGGAAGCATTGCCATATTTTTCTCTGAAGAATTTGTTTAGGTTACATAAAAGAAATAGGCAGGAACCCTTGGGTTTTCATTTGGTGGTTCTCCCTCTGTTCTGCTTGGCTTCTCAGCTTTCAATAGATCCCAAGGTCAGGCTGTTATTTGTTGCTAGGCCAAAGTGGCAACCTCCCACCCTAACAATGCTGCTATCTTCATATCATCTGAGCTATGGGGGCCACATTGTGATGCTTTGGCAGTGTTGCTAGGGAGGTTGCTAGGTTAGACTGATGTCACTATGTGGGTTATAAATTGCCTTTACCCTGCTGGCCCTAACTTGGCCCCTAACACAATGATCTAGTGGATGGCATCAAAGTGCTCAGATGAGACATTGGAGCAACATCTTTGGATCCTGAACTTGGCAGCAAATGCATGTTGTATTCAGCAAAGGAACCCACTTGTAATCTAGAGAAGAAAATAAACAATTTTGTGGACAAATGCATTCTTTCATGTCCAGAAATTAACAAAACTGATGGAAAATACCCAGTTTCTGACCCACATACATGCACTAAACCCAAGGTTTTCCCTTAACACAGGCTGTGTGCCCTTTACATGCCCCACTACTGAGAAGAGGAAGGAAGTTTTATAAAGATGAAAGTGAGAGCTGAGGAGATGAGATATCTGAACTGACAATTTCCCAGTTTTGAGTATTATGTGTCACAATCACAACTCTACTAAAATGTACCAGCACCTTTATTATCACTAAAGCGCCATTCCACACAGTCAAATTATTTTCACGTTTCTGGTTTGTGACCTCAAGGGACTTTTTAATCTTTCCTGTTGGAAAAAAATAATAATAGCTGAAGAATAACTTTAACTGATTTTTCAGTAGATTAGCATATCACATTTAGAAATTCTGTATTGTGCAAATCATAGATGTGTCTGTGTGTGTGCACACGTGTGCTCACGTGTGCATTTCATTTGTTTTGAAAAGGAGTAAACACAAATAGATAAACATGCATGCCCTTCAGAGCTGTTCTGGTTTAATAAGTAAATACATCATTAGACAGGCTTTGCTTTGTGCAGGATGTCTTGATATGCTTTAGCTGCACACCTCTCATTAGCACTAATGAAATTTGTGTGGCTAAATCCCCATGCATTGTGTGGAACATACACCTTAGTATATTTGTAATTAATTTTTCAAGACTGCAGACCAGAACACAGCTCCTACAGTGCCATGTGAATCCATAGGGTGTATACATATTTATAAATGTTTTAAAAATGCATATTATATTTCACCCACAGAGCATAACATCTCTGCTGGCTGGAAACATGTATTAAAGAGGGTAACAAAAATCCAGAGGAAATGTCTTTGAAAAATAGTTAATACACATGGGCTACAGCTGCCTTTTCGAGATTAATTTCTTGGCCATTTACAATGTGGTTTTTATTATCAAAAGCCAATGGACCATATTACAGAAAATCTTGCTTTGTAAATTCCTCTTGCTCTTCTTGGGCCTGATTCTGTTGCACAGATTTGAGTCCTTTCCTTTGCAGACTTCCCCTGTCGTGTGCTCAGGACTGGACCTGGGTTGCCGCAGGTTAGTGAGTGTCCTCCTGAGCTGCCACTGCAGCCGTCCTTGTGCATGCACTGGCACAGCTAAGGAGAGGTAAAAGATGGAGATCAGAGTCTTTGTTTAAACTTTGCAAGGCTGCAAAGATGAGCATAACTTTGCAGAGTCATCCACATGGGTGTAGACATTTGCATGCATTAAATATGTGGAAGAGTTTAGGAGCTGGAATCATACTTTTAAAAATGTGGTCTCATTGAAGCCGCACTGGTTCTAACTGGATTATTATAATTTCTTTCAGTTGTTGATTTCCTATAGCTCTTGAAAATTAACTAAGAACTGTCTCAACAACACTTGCACTTGCTCTGTATCTTCTTTTTCCTTCTCCTGGCCTTTTCCTTTTCTTTTCTCAAGACTTCCAGAATTTAGCTGAGTGCCATGTACTCCTTCATGTCAATATGGGACTGGACAGAATGCAAAAGCACACACCTCTGTGTGCACAGCAAATCCTGGCCTGTCTCTGTTTCAGCCTGTACTCAGCAACATTTCTGATATGCAAAGCATTTGGGGAGCCCATACATGGGCTCTCTGTGCTTCCTCAGAGCCAAACCCAGACCTTTCCAGGCTACTTTTAAACCCGTAAAAAGCGAGGGTAGGAGTGGAGGGGGAGGATGAAGCTGGTAACTGCTGAATCCTGCCAAGTAGTAGCCCAGGGAAGAGAGAAGAATCTGCAGGCTCAGAGCTGTATTAAGGACAATAAATGGCTGTTACTCCTTAGTCAGCCATGAGAGGATGGAGAATCTGCTGGGGTGGATCCCAGGCATGGGCGAGTGCCTTTCCCAGAGCAGAGGCTTGTCCTCTGTGACCTTGGGCAAATCATTTAACCTCTCTCCATATCACTGTTCTGTTTCTGAAATGAAAATAAACGGCAGTAATGCACCAGAAAAGCTAAATGTGCTGGTGATTATGAGGGGCTCAGATGAGGATGAAGGTGAGATAAATACTTTAGACAGATAAAAATAATCCTTCCTCAACTCCTGTGAAACCTCCAAACATTAAACTCGGCTTCTTGGTATGACAGACAGGATGTATCCCTCAAAAACCAGGATGGCTTGCATTTTATCATTGCTGTGTAAGTAGATGAGGTTTTTCCAGGGGACTTTTGTTCTTATTCCTGTAGTAGCACTCAGAGTGACATTTCCACATTTGCAGCACTGGTGTGCAGGGCACTCCAAGGTGACTTATTTCAGTAGAGGATTCACTCGCTGGCTGGAGCCATTGGTTTAGTTCTTTGTCTGGTGATACAGTGTCTTGCATTAACATTGAATTATTCGTTTCTTGAAAAGTGTTAAAATCTAATACGTAAATGTTGTGGGTCTTTTTTTTAATGTGCTCCTGGGGCTTTTTCATCTATGCCAGAATTAAGTGCAAAGGGAATTTTTACAGCCAACTTGTAAATTCCTGACAAGAGGAGTTTATAATAGAAGTGTTGACATAACCTTAACTACAGTGACAACTGAAGCTGGTTTGTTAGGAAAGCAGCAAATAATTTTCTTGCAGGAAGGCAGGAGTTGGGCACAGAAGGTGAGGCAGCTAAATATTTTTTTCCCTGAGAATCCCCGGAGGCTATTGTGTGAGACAGCACGTGAAATGAAGCTGAAGCAAATCACATAGCAGGCAGAAGAAACACTGTGGAATTTGCTCATTTTCATGAAGGAGAAGGTGCAGGTTATCCTCTTATAATTTTTTTTTTTACAAGCTGCATTTCTCCCCTCAGAGGTAATCATGAGGGTCTTATAGCAAGTCAGTGCTTGCTTTTGGCCTTTCAGCTGTCTCTTCATTCTTTCTCCCTGAACACCTAAAGCAGTCAGGAATGAGCTCTGGTGCCTTAACTCCGTGCCTTCAACAGAAGCAGGAACCAGCCCTTTGTTTGCAATCCATTTGTGTCTCTTACAAGCAATAATTTTTTAAAAAGTCACTAAATCTTATTTCCTTGAGTTACCTGCAAGAATTCAAACCCTGAGAATTTAACCACAGCAATAGATGGACAAGCCTTTGTGCAGCCAGGCCGAGCCACAATAAACATTGCTGTCACTTAAATGAGAACAAACCCTAGAATGAGGTGATTTTGACTGAAATCTGAAGCCAAAGGAGCATATGTAGAGTTGATTCTTAGTGCCTTAATTTCCCCAAAGTCAGATGAGGTTTGTTTTATACCTGTCCCTTCTCTCCTGTGGACAAGGGGAAGTTTTTTGACTCTTCTTGCAGGCATAAAACCATCAAGGTGGCATGGAGTTGGTACCTGCATCCCATCCCACAGCACAGTCCCATGCAAGGAGCCAGGCTGTGCTGTTTGTCTGTGGAAGGCAGCCAGCCTATTGGCAAGTGGCAGGAAGATTCACTGTGAGCTGCCACACTGCAGAGCCTGGGTGCCTGCCTGACTTCTTCCCTGCCCTACCCTGGCATGTTTGGCAAAATCCTGGAAAGCTGAAAGTTTCGGGGGGCAGAGTATTCAGGATAGAGTAAATAAAATATGCGGTTGAAAGCAGAGAAAAGGACAGCTCTGAAATGGGAAAGCCAGAACTAAACCCCCTTCAGTACTTCCTAATCATCTGGGGACAGTTATGGCCCATGGAGCCTGCAATCCAAGTGCAGGAGCTATTGATGAAGGACAGTGCAGTCCAGGCGGGGGGGGGACTGGGCAGCGCTGGTGAATGTGTTCTCTGAGTGCTGATGGATTTTTAAGCCCCTTTTTGCTGCAGTGTGGTTGAAAGGGCAACATGAGCTGGTCTGGCAGGATGGCAGCGACAGGGGAGGATTAACCAGTAAGCGACCAGTCTGCACAGGAAAGTAAAGAAAAGACTGCAGATTACTCATTTGCCTTCTCCCTTCCCTTTAAACCGAGATTTCTTCACTCTTCCCAGTATTCTTCCTTTTTAATACATATTGAAACACAATCCCTAGCTCTGAGGCACTGCCAGAAAGCCTGGCGGAAATACTGCACTTGGAGCCGCAGCCTTGAGCTGGAGGATGTGGAAAACGATCACTTTTTCCCCTGGCAAACCAAGCACACATCGGGGGAGCGGCGTGCCAGCAAATGCCTCTGCTTTTTTCCCAGAAAGCTCATTTTCTGTCAGGATTTCCGCTCTCTCTGGATGCCCTGAGCGTGTGGAAAGGCGAGCTGGCCAGCCCTTGAACCACGAGCCGCTGGAGCGAGCTCCCGAGGCGGCTTCGGGCCGGCCTTTGCCGGGATATCTCCTCCTGGCGCTTGTTTCGCAGTGCCCTCTGCTGGGTTCCCAGAGGCGGCCCGGGCTGGCCCGGCGCTGGGGAACGTGGTGGAGGCAGGGACGGCTGTGGGTGGGCTCGAGTGCCTTTGTGCCTGAGCACCATCGCGCTTTCGGCAGGGCTGTTAATGGAGATGGCATTTGGCCGCGTGCTCTTATCTCACCGCTCTTCAAAACGCGCTAATACTTCCCCGCTTGGATTCAAGGCTGAGGGACGCGCCTCGGTGATATTGATATACATTTAGCCCCAGGTCCCTGCCGCTCACAAAAGGATATGGAATGTGGAGTAGATTTATACCAAAAATGAAATGAACAAGGAGCAGAGGCTGTTGGAGATAAGTAGGTATTAGAACCGTGTTTTCCATCTTGTGTTCCTAAATGAGGGCAGTGACACAAAGCATTGCCAGCAACAAATTGGCAACAGCCAGCACTGCTGTGTTTCGATCTATGCTTATGGGACTATTGGGACTGTTTTCTCCAAATAGTCTTTTAAATTTTGAGAGGGTCTGCCTCCATGGACAGCAGCTGTGCTTTGCAGAGTTATCTCAGGGTACAGAGCTGATATCTGCCACTGTTACCCAGAAGTATTTCCTTTTTCTATTTCCTTTTTTTTTACCCCCCTATTTTCCTTCTTTTTGTTTTTACTTTTCCCTAAAACTGACTTGCATACCAAGCTGATGCAGCAGCAGTGTGTGGAAAAAGATACAGGCTCAGATGGCAGCTTTAGGCTGGTCAGGGGGTGCTGAGGCATCCCTTTGCTAGAGGTTTTCAAGAAGAGACTCAGGCTCAAAAATCATTCACTGAGGAAAATGTAGATCTGTTTGAGCCTAACTCAGAGCAGGATGGGCAACCACATGTCCCCTTCCAGATCTTTGTTATGAGGCGCAGGAACTTTTAATGGCAAAAGCTTTCATGTTCTGTCCAGACACTCATTTTCATGAAACATATGGGAACTTGATAGCTTTGAAAGTTTTCCTTGAAACTGGCTATCCAATTGAAACACTACTGGACAAGGAACAGATAGACCATGCACAGTTCTCATTTTTCGTGGAAGCCAAACACTAAGGGGTCATTGCAGATTTGATTTAAATAAGGATGGTAACTCTGCAGTCTTGTGGCTGTGTCATATGCATTGGCATGTTATACCTGCTGGTGGCTGGGAGAGGGAATCGGAAGCATTCTTGGCATTTCCTGGTAATTCTGTATTAAATTCTCTCATGAGGGTTTTTATAGACTTCACTTTAAGGTAAGGCCAGCACAGCCTGGGTCCTCTTCTTCAGCCTGTTCTCCTTTCCCATAAATCAACCTGTCTCCAGTTCTTCTCCCTGCCTCTGCACATGTGTTCACTCCTTCTGCAACCCCAAAAGCCATTGGGAAGGGAGTGGTGGGAACACTGACCTGCAGAACAGAATGGCAGTGGAGTCCTGAGAAGGTGTGCAGGGGATGTCATGAGTGTGTGAAGAGATAGAAATAGAAAAGAGATGGGAATGAGAACGGAGAGTGAAGGAATCTTAAAGAAATGAATGGAAACAATTGTTTGTGGAATTGGCATTTGACTGGAAGGATCAGGCACCAAGGTCTGTAGAGAAGGTGGCACTGACAGCTGAGTAGTTCCATCAGAGGCTGTGCCCTTTGTTTACACAGAGGAAAACAAGGAGTCTGATTTCTGCCCAGATTTGATCACTGATCCCTTTTTTGGTCCTTGGCAAGCTACTTCAGCCTCTCCACAGCACCACTCCTTTGTGTAAAATGAAGACAGTCCAGCTACACAGATAGGAATGAGAGCAGAGACTTTTCCAGACTGATGACAAATCATGGAACCATAAGGCTGGCAGAGACCCTGAGAGATTGTCTAGTCTGGCAATCATCAATTTTTTTAATCAAAAGACTGCCCTGGAATTCTTTTTTTTAAACTGTTCCATTGCACAGTGCCAGCACAATGGTTTGAATCTAGAAGTAACCAAAAATCATACTTTATTCTTTAAATTGAAGAAAGGCCCACGTTGAGCAAAAGTTAAAAAAAAAAAAAATTAAAGCCAGATCTACTTATACTTTAAAATAGACAAAAGTCCCTTTGTTCTGATTAGTTAATCCTGGCAATGCTTATTTTCGTAGATGCTTATAAGCATTTTCTTTACTAGTTATTCCAGCTTTGTTGAAGTGTAGTAGAAGTATTGCATGAACTGGCAGTGTCCCACTCAGAGTAGCTCTCAGGCTGCAGGAGCTGTACTGCAGTGGAGTTATTTAGATCTCCCAGCAACACTGCCAACTCCAGCCTGATTCCAAACACTGATCCCCTTATTAATCACCCAAAATATCATGGTTTATAGCATCATTTTTTTTCTCCACGTATTTGGAAGGTCATAAAAGTTCCTTCATGTGACCAAACCTGCCCTGCAAATACCGAATATCAATACCAAAAATTATCGCTCTGTACTTGAAAGCAAAACCGTTCCTGGGAGAAACAGTAAGAACAAAGCCCTGTCAAGTCAGGGATATAATTACACAAGAAAAAACCAATCAAAAATCACACCTTTACATAATTAACTGCTGTGTGCCTGAGCAGAGGTTTGCATCCATCCACCTCTCTTTGCTCAATCTGTTGAAATGTGCAGAGTAACACCCCAGCACAGCTGCTCTGCAGGCTGCAGAGCCCTAATACAGTTCAGTAATGAGGATGCTTTGTGGTCATCTTCTTCACATTAACTGATTCATATCCTGTACATCCAGGAAGAACTGAGGATTTTATTAGGGCTGATGAATGTCCTTTGACCACTCAAACTCAGTATATTCACAAATGCACATGATACCGTGGTTTCACTCTGCTTGAGAGAAGTGAGAAATGTAAAAGGTAAATAGACATTATCTGTTGCACTTAAGCAGTTTGTGCTATCCTAGATGCCGGTAAAAGATCTGTCTTTAAAGAAAGAAATGACCACAGCTTTCTTCTGGATAGAAAAAGACTGGATCTTCCTGTGGGAAAATAAAAAGCTCTGTGAATATCAGGTTGTCGAGTAAGCAAGTAGTTAATCAAGTTACCGAATAGTTGATAATGCTCAAGGTTTTAATTTATATTTCAGTCTTACTGAAACTTTAACTTAGGTAGTCTGGGAATGACCAAGAGAAGACTGAAAAAAGTGTCACTTTCTGAGTTACAGAGCATAAAAATAAACCTGAACTGTTAGTTCATTTTAATCCTGAGCTTCCCTGAGGTACCCCTGTCTTTCATAGCTGGAAGAACCATACTTCTTCCAAAACGTGACTCCCAAGGATGTTCAATTTATGATGCAAAGGGACAGGATTCCCTATAGCTGTTTATATTACAAATGTCATAAGAGACTCCTTCTCTGGAAACATAGAACCAGAGTCCTTGTGCTTTCAGCTTTGCAGAATTGGGTCTCGCTGACCAGCAGGATGCTGCAGTACCTGCAATAACTCCAGTGATTTAAGTTTGCTGTAGCAAAAGAGAATGACAAATCTTAAGTGACAGATAAGTTCCTGTAATTCAGAAAATGTCATAGACATTATAGAAACTGAGAGAAGTCCCTGACACTGTGCCCCACGTGGATGTATGTCTTTATCTGCCCATTTCCCCCATGTTCCTCTGTGAGCACAGTGGAGTGCACACCCTCTGTGGAACACACTCATTCATTCACCTGGGCTTATCTCCATGAAAAGGATAAGATCCAAAACGCTGAAGAAGGTAACAGGCTGTGAATTGTGTCTCATTTTTATGCTGTACATGAAAACTGGGGTGAGTTTTCCTCTCCATAAGGGAGCTGACAGGAGAGGGGGGACAGCTGAACAGAGAAATCCTGAGTTAGTGGAAAGCTGAGCAACCCTGATGTCCTACGTGCCAAAATTCTGAACCTCATCAGGTTACACAGAAAAATCGCTTTCTGACTACACTTTTATGATTGGTGTGTTTTTCTCCTTGAAATGTACACTTGATCCCCCGCCCTCCCCTCTAATTGTATATCACAGAGGAAAGCAATATTATTTTGTCCATACAAACCAGCAACCAATTCCTTCTTGAAAGCCTCAATTAAGGCTGAAGTAGCCTGAGTGCTCCTTAAATCCACTGCCCTGGCTCAAATAAAATATATTTACACCAAGATTCACGGATGTAATTTATCTGGGAAAAAAAAAGTATTAAAAACCTAAACACACTGAACGTGCATGTAAGCCAAGCCTCCCTTTGTGTGCTCCCAGAGGGTTTATCCCCCCCAACACGTGCAGACATGCACACCCCCCCGTAAGAGATCCGTTTTATGGATTCAAGGACAGCTCTCTCCAAGAGAAGAAGGGACGTTGCCAAGATACCAGATGCGGTTCCATTCAAGACCACTCATAGGAGCAATTCAAGATGAAATCAAATTAGATGTGTTGGTTATACATAGTGCAGCCTGCTTGGGATACTAAATGACAGAGTTTGCCAATAATTAAGTGAAATCTCAGAGATGATGAGTCCCCAGAGCTCTCTAGGTTATGTCGGTCTAATTCTAAGTGTCATCATTAGAGCAGCGGAGCAAAATACTCTGCATAGGCCACAGAGCTGGAATTTTTACTGTGGATATTAGCTTTTCACAGCCAGTGCTACAGGGCAGTACTGAGCTTCATTACATGTCTTCTGCTATTACACTTGCTTAACCTTTCCCTGATATAAAGCTCCTGAAACCTGACTCCCACTTAATAATTGATAGTTAGCACTTAGTAGTGGTATTCATATTCAAAGCACTTTACAAAGAGCTCATTAATGTCTCTGGACACCCTCCCCCTTGAGGTGTCCAGCACAATTACCCTAATTTTGCAGAAAGGGAAACTGAGGCAGAGAGGTTGTGCCTCAGCCTGGGGCTGGAGGGCAGTGTTACAGCCAGCACTAATGCTCAGGGGCTTCCTTACTGGGGAACTGGCTGAGCTTCTGATGGTAGGAAACAGGTTGTTCTCAAATTTGTTGTGGGGATGGAGGTGCAAGGAGGCTTCCTCCAGTCCTGCAGAACCCCCACTGGGAGCTGCTGAGCATCCCCATTGCCTGCAGGTAGTGAGGAGCCAGAGCAGCCTTTGTGAGCCCCTCTGCGGGTCTGCCTGGGTGGATCCTGTGCAGGGAGGAGCTTGGAAAACTGAACAGGTGGAAAAGGTGCCACTCTGAGTGTACTGTCCTGCAGCTTGAGCTTCCTTGGCAGCCTGTCTGGACACCATCAGGATGGACCCACTTAGCGCTGCTCCTGTCTTTGCTTGCTCCGTCCTTACAGGCAGGGTGAGCAGGTCTGCTGAGGGACCACAGAGGCCTCACTTTGCACAATGATTCAGAGCGTGAGACAGGCCAGGATAAGACCCAAGTGTTTCCAAAATGTGCCCCCAAGGAGACCATCCCCCACAGCCCCTCACAGCAGGACTGAGTCCTGATGGAATCAGTTTGCCAGGAGTTTTAGTGTCTTAATGGAACCCATTTTATTGTTACCCTTTGCTTTGCTACCAGAAAACTCAACACCACAGCCATGTTCAGAAGAGGAATGACTATTTCCAGCTTTGCAAGCATTCACTTCTGATCACTTGATGATGAATTCATGTTGCCCTGCATTTGTGATTCTGAAAGGTCACTGGCTGAACTCCTGAACAACAGGAGCTGATTTAAAAAGAAATAACCTAAATATTAAAAATAAAAAGGGAGGCCAGATATAAAAAAAGTCAGTCTGCAGTTAAGACTTTCAGGAAGGGCTTGCTCCAAATGTAGCACTTTCTCCGTACAAAGGAAGGGAAAATTTTTGGGGACTGAAGCCTTGGGGACCGTGGCATCAATGTTTCTTTAGCCACCAGCACCACACAGGAAGGCAAAATCTGCATTCCATTAGCCTCAGCTACAGTAATAAAGGTGTCAGTGTTGGTACTAAACCCTGGTTCGCCAGTGCTGTGGTACCTCCACCATTTGGCCCTGGTTCCAGACACTGCCCTGTGCTCCCTGTCTCCTGCAGCCCTGGCCACCCTCCCCGTGGCACCTCACTGTTCCTGGAGGTCTGCAGAGCTCAGCCTGCTCCTGACGGAGGGACAATGCAGGGGGACATGGGTTCATTCACAATGGAAAACAGCATCCTCAAGATGACTAGGAGGAAGTTATAAAATTTATAGAAGCTTCTGATAAAGATCTTGGCTAGATATGTTCATACTGCTAAAAGATTCAAACCTAAGAGGCTTTTAATTAGAGACTGGGGCACTCAGAGCTATCTTACCAAAGAGGTAATAAAATTATTGACTAAATCACTAACAAAGGCAACTGAAGCAAGGAGTTTAAATGATTTCCAGAGACTGTTCTCCAAGTGAAGGTTATAGTGAGAGAGCCAGCAGTGCAATTAAACCAAATGAGGTCAAGCATGTTGGGCCTTAAGGCCTCTGCCTGCTCCTCAGATTTCTTTTGTTCTTATAATTCAATTATAAAGACCCCCCCTCAAGGACCATTTAATTGTCTCGTAAACCAGTTTGTAAACTTTTTTATTTTTCTGTAAATTGTCTCCTAAAAGTGGCTTTCAGCATTTCAGGCCTCATGGAGCATTCAGGGGCTTCACTGTGCCTTTTGTTCTCATTTGTGCATCACATGCCTGTGGGTGTCCATGCATCTCCCAAAGCATCCCCAGCCCATGCAAAACATCCATGGCTGGAGGTGGCAGTGGATAAAAACTCTGCTGGGGAGCTGGAACAACTGTGGTCATTCTCCCTCTCCTCCTCTCTTGCTCCATCCCCTTCTGCTCCCCAACTTTTCTGTATCCTGTTTCTATGTGAGTCAGAAAGAGGGTAAAGTGTGTGTGTGTGTGCCTAATTTCCTCCCACTAGGTCAGGTATCCCAACCCTTAACATCATAAATGAGCAGGGAAGTCTGCTGGCCAGCAGATGCCTATGCAGATCCATTCACATGGAATTAAACACTTTAAAGGTATAGGGACTTTTTTTCTTTTTACCTTTTTTTTTTTTTTTGGTAGAAATACAATTGCAGAACAGAGTCAAGTGGAAGCTGGGGAGCTTCCAAGTGCAAAAGTTTGGCAGACTGCAGTTCTGCTGTTGACATTGTCCACTGACCATAAGGGAAGCTCCTGTAATCTGGAGATCTTGTAGGACTGTGTCTCATGCTGCAATTTTTCCTGTTTAAAAGAGCAAAACACAGTTATTTACTCCTTTCAAGAAAGAGAGCATTTGAAGAATGAAACTGTTCCTCATTCACCCATGGAAAGAGGACAGAAGTCCAGAAGTGATTACAAATTTTTCTAAGCAGTCAAAGCACAAAACTTCTGCTCACATTATGGCTTTAGGAGCTTATGTGATTCAAGGGTCTTGGGTTCCTGTTTGCATCAGGAGGGGCTTTGATGCCTTTGTAAATCAGGCCCAAGGTCTTTAAATGAACCACAAGTGAGAGCCTAAACCTCACACCCAGAAATGTTCCCTTGTAAAAATTCAGACCCACAATGGCAGCCTCCTCTCTGTCCTGTGAAATTCCAAGTGACAGATTTTTGCTTGGACATGAATCAAATGCTACAAGTGAGTGTTGTAGCAGAAAGAGAAATACTTACTCTTCCACTCTATTTCTATTTAATTACAGCTGAGATATTTTGGTTGAGACATTGGAAGTAGGACTGGCAGCTCTACTTTCTCAGGAAGAAAAGAGAAAGCAAATACCTCTGAGGTCCTGCAGAGACTGTGTGATCTGTTCCCTCACTGCGTCTCAGCAGGAGCTGGGCAGCCTCATGGTCTGAAATCTGTCAGATTTTGCTTTATGGGTCCTCACAGATTTACCAACCTCTGTTTCTAAAACTGTACAAGAACAGGGTTTAATGGGGTGACTCCTCATCTCCTGGAGAGAGGAATACTTGCCCTGTTAGCAGCAATACTGAAATGACCACTGGTGTTAGAGATGAACTCAGAACTCACTCTATGACTGATCCCTCTCACAAGGTTCACATCTTCTTTCTCAGTTCATTAAAACGTTGTGCCTCCTTTCCCAAAGGAAGGAAATGTCAATAATGGAAGAGGAAGATAAGCTAATGCTACACCCAGGCTGCAGAGCTGGAGATTTTGCCTGGGTAAGATGCCTGTCGGTGCTAACTCAGCTATGTTGCACAGAGACAGTAGAGCAGCCTTGTTTCACTGGTCACATGCACAGATTAATGTAATTACCTTTAATAAAACATATCCCAAAATATTGCCCGTTGCTGACCTGTCACATTGCAGATGTGGCTGATGATTGTACCGTGGTGGCCTCATGTAGCACAATGCCCAGGTCAGTTCTCTTCAGTCGGGGGACACAGATTTACTAGTATGAGTCTGAAGTAGCTGCAAGCCCAGTGGCACTTTGTGGATGGCCAAGGAGATTTTAGCTGAGAAAGTGCTTTTACTACTGTAAAAAATTAATGCAAAATGTCAAATATTTCACACCCAAGCCGATACTGGCAAAATTCCAGAAATATTCTGGTTTCGCTTGGGATGTGAATATAGTTGATCATCTGTAATTCAGAAGCTTTTATTTCAAAGGAAAGAGACAGAGTGTTGCAATAGACTGTGCAGTGATAAATATCAACTGTGCCACTTCTCTCCCAAAAGGGATTTCCCACAGTTCTATAGTAATATACAGTTCAAAAGGCCATACTGAGATTTATAGAGCTATACATTCAAAAAACCAGTATCCGAGGTGCTTTGCTCAGCCAAAGTAGATTTGACTTGCACCCTTCACAGTTCTGCACAACTCAGAAAGCAGCCACAGGTCCAGGGTGCCAGCGGGCCCCAGTGATTAGTGAGTGTGTGGCAGCTGGGTCACTCAGATTTGTACAAGCTGTTAATCCAGCAAGTCCTCACTTGTGTGGCTGGATATTATGGAAGCTTTCAAATGCACTTGGCCAGGAGATCTGGTCAGGTTGGAGTGAAGGGACAGGTAAATGAATTTAAATCAAGAGAGAGAGAGCAGCTGATGACAGCAGTGAATTTGGCCCTCTCCGTGCCTATATTATTACTACAAACTGCTGTCTTTCTATTCTATTCTATTCTATTCTATTCTATTCTATTCTATTCTATTCTATTCTATTCTACTCTCACTGCACTTAAAGCCTCACCCACATTCTAACCCACTTGCAGAGCAATAGCTTTTGCTTGTTGATATCCAATGATTGGCCCAAAATGCTTTCTCTGAAGACAGTAAAAAAATTTCCGCTGATTTTATTGGGGATGTTGTTGGGCCTTAATGAAGGGAATTAATTGCTGAAAGATTCATTCCATTATAACCTTAACAAGGTTGTTTGTGCTGAAGCCTCTGGATGAAGCACCACCTCTGAGCCATGTCCTAAAGTCATTGCCCAGTTTACTCTCATTCAGAGACCAAAGGAAGCTTTGACCAAGTAAGAACTGAGCAAAGACTGCTGGAGTTGTTCTAACCTAATGCACCTGCTCTATATTTGAAAATGAAAACCTTTCACAGCTTTTCACAACTTTAAAAGCACATGGGAATTTTGAAAATACTACATTTAAATTTATTACCAACCTGAAATCTATTCTCTCTCCTGCACAGTTTAAATCTTTGGTAATGGGTGGTTCCCCTATCAGCAATCACTATTTATGATACTGCTTTTTACTGGGTTCTGCAAAAATGGAGAAAATTACAAAGAAAAACAACTTTATAGACTTGTCTGAATTATCAGCGTCATAGAGAGAATATTCCATTAGTGTTCTGCATATCTTCCATTGTTTAAAGATTTACTCTCACAGATAAATGCAGTGTCTATCTGCACCATTTGCAGACTTCCCACCCAGTTTTAACTGTGTGCCCTGAAGGACCTTGAGGTGCAGGAATTTGGGAGCCATGTGGAAATGTTAGATGTGTTGAATGGATTGGAATTACTGGCAGTAAGTTTCACTAGCAAATGTGTGAATTCAAGCATCTGTAAGCAAAAGCACCTAGATTTTCAATCTGTAGATTTTCAGACTCTGGAACAACTCATAGAAGAGCAACAGAAGTTTTGTTACTGAAGAACTTCCCAAGAATTTCATACATAAAAGACAAGACATAAACCAGGACTGCATTACCACTGACCCACGAGCTTATGTTGCCTGCCAAGAACTTTCCTTGACCCACCTAATGCCCTAGTAAAGAGCCCTCTCTGAACTGCCTTCTTACACTGAGCACAATCCACAGCTGGAGTGGCACTGGCACACCTGGAGATTTGATAACTCTCAGCCATTTAATTAGCTTAAAATCAAGACTGATTTTTTCCTCTTGGTTAGAAGCTGCATGGCATGAGGAGCTGTCATCGATCACAGGCTGGCTGTGTCTGAAAAAGCACATAAGGAAATAGGGGGCGGCTGCTCTGCTCGGTTTAGCACTCGTGAGACTCGAGGCAGATTGCTGGATCTGGATCTGGACTCTGCAGCCTGAAAAGAGCAAAGTGAGGAAAGAGATGGGGAGGAAGAGAAAGGGAGGGAGAACTAAAGCACTAAGAGATTGAGAAAACATGACCTGGGAGGAAAGGCTGAAAGAACTGTTTTTGTTTAATCTGGAATAGTAATGAGGGAAGCTGCAAATCTCCAAAAATGTAAGTGGTGTTTTCATTTCATATTTCAGAATGTCAGTCATCACTCCTTAGGTGCACTAACAGAGGGTAAGAGATAGTTTGGCTAATTTACAGCAAGGGCTATTAGGTTAAATAGGAGGGCTTCATTTCTGAGTGTGTGGACATTGATAAACACAATATCTTATTTCCATATATCTATATATCTATATATATATCTCTTTGCCTCCTGAAATTGGTGAGGTCTTGATGGCTCATTAATGAGCTCCCTGAAAGTGGCCTCAGCCTGCATGGACTACACCAAATTAACTAGAATTGAGTTAATCTAATATCCCAGACTGATCTGGAATAGGAACAATTGGCATCAGACACACCAGATGAAAATGCTAGTCATAGTTTCAATATTAAAAATATTTTGGAAATGCAGAGGTTCTGAAAGTAGGTGTCACCCACCACAGATCTTTATTTAAGTTTTTTATTATAGGAAACAACCAATTGTTGGAGGGAGGGCAAGTTAAAGCTGTTTCACATCCAGTGTAGAATTCCTGTAAAGAGATATGGGGAAGAGTGGGTAACTCAGCACAGCAAGAAACATTTCCAAAGTGTCCGAATTCCAGTGAGTTAGTTTCTGTTTGGTAAACAAATATTAATACTCTGAACCTACCATGAATAACGTGGTTAAATTAATTCTTACTTCTTGACTCTCATGTTTATTGACTCAGTTCTCTGGGTTATTTTCAGTTTATGTGTTTAGGACTTGATACCCAGAACAGCTGAGCCTCACCAGCAGCGAGGGTTTTCATCTCTTCACAGTTTTCATCTTTGTTTATTTTTGGACGCTGCCGTATTTTCAGCATCCAACAGAATTCCCTTTCTTTTAGGGATTTTGAAAAGCGTGGTGATGCTCCAGCATCCTGTTTTCTAACATTATAAATTAAGCCTGCCGTGAAAACTCCAAAGCAATGAGAGGGTTGATGTTTGAAACTGTGCTTAGAAAAAGACATTTTAAAGACATGTGTCACCCTCAAACCCACAGTGAGCAATGCTTTGTCTGCTGCTGGCAGAAAAATGAGAGGATCTGATTATTTTATGAGAGTGTCAATGTTATGCCATTCCACCTCTCACATATCTGTTGGCTTGGCTGATGTGTTCTGATTGTGCCCTATCAGAATCACAAAGACACCATGTTTACAACACAAGAGTGACACCACTTGAAAGCACAGACACTGGTGTTGGGAATAATGCATAAAATGGTTACTGCCATAAAACTGAGCTTATTGCCACTCCTCAGTAGCAAGCATTGTAAAAAGTACTTTCAAAAATTCTGTCAAGCAGCTCTTTCAGAGTGGCTCTGTACGTTTGAAACCGGTAATCGAAATAAAAATGACGTTTCTTACAAAATTTCCTTTACAAAAGAAGTTTGGCATTTTTATTCAGGGATATGTTTATTAAAAGCTCTTCAGACAAATACCAAGAACCAAACATTGCAGGATAAATCATATTGGGCACAGATGAGAAATGTGCAAGGATTAAAACCAATTTGCCACTTTTCCAGGCACTCAGGATGAATCCTGGCCTGACTGAACTTGCAAGTAACAGGCCCCTGGATTTCAATGAGATAATAATTTGATCCATGCGATTGCTTCTGTCTCCTTCTTTGATATTGCTGTAATTGCCTCTTCTTCTTTAATCCAAAACAACTGAGATAGAAAGGAAAAGCCATATGCTTTTATAAGAAAAGGGCAATATATAATGTTAAAAAAATGTTTCATCAAAGGTGCAACCATTTAAAATGCAAAACAGATACTAGAGAGGTGACAAATTCAAGTTCTTAGTGTTTTTATTTAAGATCTTTCAAGTATTCATTTGCCAGGAATACTTGTTTAATTTTTTAATGTATTCAGTTAGCCATATTCAGTTCTCTTTTATGTCCACTTCTCATGAATCACTTGACAAATGGACTTCTACAAGCATATCCCTTTGGGGAAAGTAAATTTTAAGTCATAATAAGAACATAAGACATTCCATAGTGGATTAGAGCAGAGGTCTATCTAGTCCACACCCCGAACCTGTCAGTAGCCAAGAGCAGTATATTAGATTTTAACAGTAATAACTTTGATCTGTCAGTGAGTATGAAGTTGGTGATGACTAAGCAGAAAATAAAAGGAAATCCCAAGGGCAGAGCATTCCAAAAGTCAGGAGAAACAGCAAGTGAGGCCATGACTCCCCGTGCCTGAGGGGTCTGTGCCTCACAAGAAGCAGGCAGCAGGAGCAGCTCAGGGTGCTACGGGGAATTATGGCCAGTTGTTCTGTTGCAAAATGGAATTTGTCAATAAACTCCAGCAACATGGAGGGGAAAGAAATGGTTGGAGGAGGGAAGAATGCAGAGTGGACACAGGGGGGTCAGGGCTGGGGGCTGACAGGGGTAAGTAGTTCTACCAAAAGGGGTGGTTTGGGATTAGGAATTTGGGCTTGCACATGGTACATTGGCAATACCTGAAGCCTGTTCTCATTTCCAGAGTCAGAGCTCCATTTGTTCCAGTGAGACTGTAGTTAAAAGTTCTCGGGATTTAGCTCATCTTTAATTGCTGTTGTCTCAATTAAATTGCATCTGTGATAACAACAGCCCTCCTGGAGCCCCAACAGGATCTTGAACACACTGTGAGTAAATTAAATAATTGTGTAAATTATAAAATTTTTACCTACTGGTTATTGTATTAAAAACTACATGTAGAGCACATACATTTTGTACTCTTCCTACTTTAGAGAATCTTATAAAAAAAGGTGTTGAGCCTGCCAAAAATCTGCAAGGATCACTGATAATTTGTTGATCAACATTAGGTTCATTAAATCTATGCACTTCATTATCTGACTAATTCAGAGGCAGGTTTGTAATCAGAGACGAAATGTTTAAGATTCTACAGCTTTGGCCTCCACAACCTCCTGCAGCTCATTAGAAAAGCTAATCAGATTGAATTTTCCACCATGCTGTTTATTGTAGCCCTAATGGAAGACAATCACTTTAAAATTACACACTTAGCAGGTAATTTCTAAAAGCCATAAGCCATGGAAGCTCTGTGCTCTCTGGGCTCTTTGTCTTTCCTTATTAGGGTAAGGTAAGCAATGGAGAATTCTATTAGAATTTGGAGAGTATTTTGCAATATTGAGTGCAATGTAAAAGCTGCTGAAAAAGTATTTTTGTCCTTACTGTGTTTCTTGACACCTGGGAGCCCTTTCAGAGATGGTCAGTAATGAGTGATGAGTTTGATTTAAAACCTAGAGGCACTTCCTACTTTGTGATTTTATTCTTTGAAGAACTAAGAACTTCCTTCATGCCCTCTTATCTTGAGATGAATAGCATTAGTAAGAAAACAGAACAACTTTTTGATCTTGGGTTTCACAGATCAGTTATAAACACTGCTATGCTTGAGCTGTCTGAGCTAAGTCACTAATGTGATCTGAAGGAAAATTATGACAATGTTTAGTCATGAAGAACCAGAAATTAAGGTGACTTAAAATACAGAGTATTCTTAAATTTTTAATAATAGAATTTCTGTGAATTATGAGAAGTGACATTAGAAGCTGACAGTCATGTCTTGCACCAGCAGTGTTCCTGCCACTGCTCTGTTTTTCTGAAGGGTAACTGAATCCCTGGGGAATGCAGCAGGGACAGCCAACACCTGAGTGAAAAACACTGTCATTCCACCTGTTGTGGAAAAGATCCTTTTCAGTAAAGCAAGTATGAAGAACCATGGGTTGAGAGACAGATCCAAGGTGGCAGAACAATTCCTCTGGCCCAATCTATTGCTTTTTCCATCATGTGGACCAAAGTCCACTTGTGCTCTGGCTGTCATATGTGTTGGTCTCTTATTTTAATACGTGAAAGGATGGGCTTTCCTGTGACTTACTGTAAGAAGATCCCAATCTAAACCTTCCCTGCCAAACCATGTTCATCCCACCTCTACCAACTGGCCACAGGGGGTAAAGGCATATCCACAGAACCATGAAGAAGGTGCATACCTGATACAGATCAATCTCTTTGCCACCCAGCATGCTCTACATTTGCCAGCCTGAAGGGCTGGATCCTACTTTTGGGATCTGTCTTCTTATCATGGGCCTGCCTCTACAAATAAACAGCAAGTTGCTAATGCCAGCTCTGATTTCTGCTTCTGCATGGACGTGACAGCTCGAACAGTGAGCACCAGTGGAGTTTGGGTCACAGGAATGAAATGTGCGTGTAGCAAAGGTCGGGGTGCAGTCAGAGGAGGGAAAGGCACCCTTTGATGCCTCCAGTCCATGCCAGCCTTGCTCTAAAGGAGTATTTCTTGCAGTGGGGAAAAGTGAGTGTTCGGGTTCCATTTCATGGGGTTGGGTACTCTGTGACCACCCTGTGGACTGCTGGGTGTGTGTCTGGCAGAGCCCTCGTGTCCTTCTGCAGACCGGGGTTGGATGCACCCCGTGCTCAGCAGTCACACCCTGTACAGTATGGAAGTTTAGTTTTGAGGGCACAAGTATAGGCAAATCCTCAGCTTAGGAGTCCGGGTGATTTTCTGTGATTTTGTGCAGGAAGCGTTATTTATTTTTATTTTTATTTTTCCCCGGCTGAAATCCAAGCGCCCGCCCCAGGCCCACCCCCCACCCCACGATCGGCGGACAACATGGCGGCCGCCATGGTCCGGGCAAGGTGGCGCCCCCCACTGTGCGCACCGTACAACAAAATGGCGGCCCCCAGGGCTCACTCCCGCCGCCTCAAAGCCGTCTGAGGAGGCCACGCCCCCCTCGTGGCCGAGCCTCTCGCCTGGGGAACAACCCGGGCTATGAACACACAGATTCGAATCCCAGCCTCGACCAGCAAAAACTGCGATTTAATTTTTTATTTTATAAAAGCTGGGAACCAGCAGCCCCGCCGTGGCCCGAGCGGGAGGGGGCAGAGAAGCACGGCAGCCCCCGCCGCCTCCCCATTGGCTGCGATGAAGCTCACACAGCTCTCCCACTGGTCAAGGCGAGGCTCGCACCGCCTCCCTCGCCGCCCCATTGGCTTCTGTCTGTGTCAATCTCGCCAGGTCCTCAAAGGGTGATCAGCCTGAAGCATGGGCGGAAAAAAAAGACAATGAAGATAAAATTAAGACTAAATAAAATTAAAAATAAAACGAAAATAATAAATAGGAAAGTAAAAAAAATGAATAAAATAAAAAAGAAATTAAAAATAATAAAATAGACCATAAAATAAATAGGAAAAAAATTAAAATTAAAATAAATAAGCACGCGGCCACTGGGTGAGTGGGGAGGCACGGCTTTAGTGCCGCTACCGGCCATGTCCACCAGGCGGCGCCTGCGGGGCAGAGCACAGTGGTCAGGGGTGGGATTCGAACCCTCAAAACCGATGCAGCTCCGGGACAATGAACGCAGGGCAAATGTTAACGTCCTCGGAAAGATCTGAGCACCACACAGAAAACAACAAGGATTTTCATTTAAAAAGCCATTTTATTTTATATTTTTAGGCAGAGTTCCTAGCAAAACTCTACCATTACTGAAGGGGAAAACACACAGATCAGTCAAGCTTATCCATCAGTATCGAAACAAGCCCTTCCCAGCAGAGTCAGCGCAGCCACTGCGCATGTGCCGCTGGGTTGCCAGGCCGCCCACAGTTGTCACGTGACGCGTGGCGTCAGTGAAGCCGTTGCGCGTGCGCGGTCCTGCTCGTGGTGTAGCAGATACAAGGGAGCGCTTTGAAATAGACTTATTCGCGAATTTAGATTGGTTTTCAATATATAGAAAGATGGGAAGCCTCGCAGGTTTTGATGCTGTTTTGCAACGCCCTCCCATGAAAATTTTTGGGCTGTAACCTTCCTTTTTTCTGGGAGCGTTGCCTCAAAGGGTCGGCCTGGAGCAAAAAATAGACTCAGCAGGCAATTATCAGTAGAGAGAAAGTAGAGAGCAGCTTTAATAGAAGGCCTTCAGCCTCCCCGGGGATACAGAAGCGCACGTGTGTCCAGGGCGTTCCGCAGTTTAAGGTGTTTTTCCATCCAATCCCAGATCATTTCTCTACAGAGAGGTTGGGAACTTTTGCGGCATCAGAGACGTCTGGGACACTTGGAATATTTGGGACATCAGGGAAAGAGGGAAATCTCCTGAAGTCCCTTCTGCTGCTATTGCACTTTCTTTTCTTTACCTGAAAGCCTGTCAGCTAAACAATGTGCCTTGAATTATTTCTGACCCCTGGTCCCCGTTTTGCTACATATGTACCAGAATTATCACAGCCTTACTGGTACTGCTGATATGGTTATCTGGTTCTGAACAGCCTTGCTTCCCCAAACTCCTTGTCATCATTCCAGACTCTACTCTGCCCTTTGTATAATCAAGGCCAAGGAGGTTCTTATCTTATGTGCTGTTTTTTCACTTATCAGACCAATGGGTCGTGCTTTGCTTTCTTTCAGTATCCCCTAAAAACCATGGTAACATCCCTGTTCTGATTTTGGCGGTTAGTGCATCAGTGCTGTCCTACTTCCTTTCCAGAATATCTCTGTGCCTCTCTCTGAAAGATTCTGTAGCCCATTTCAGAGCTCTGATATTAAGCCACTCTTCTCAATTACACCTTCCTCAGAATATCTTTTTACCTCTCTCGTTTACAACCCTCGTGCTGGTACATACCATGCAGTAATCATCCTTTCTCAATGCCTCATTATCTTCTGGGCAAAACTGTACTGTCAGCATCTATTCTTTATCTTTCTTCTAACTGATAACTGATTTTCATTCCTCCAGTAAAATTAAAGCATAGACCCAGTGCCAGTGACTCTGTGGTCTTGAACTTTGAAGCAGTAATGTTTTTAAAAACAATAAACATCTGCTTCCATTTCAGAAAAACTTAACTGTTAGAATAATGTGTAGGGAGTTGAAGTGACTGCCTCCCCCACCCCCTCTATCTCCTGAATTGGACATGACCTCTGAAAAGGAACATTTCATTCGACTTGTCTTGCTTCAGTAGTCTACAACAAACCTTTGAACAGCGAGAATCTTGTTTGTTTCTGAACACCTGGCTTTTCTCAGACTGGCACAAAGACTACTGAAATCTTCAGCCATCCTGAATCATCTGGACAAAATATGAAATTCATTGGCATAATTGTTTCTTTCTTCATTCTCTTCACCCTTACTGCTCTTCAGAATGCAGGTGAGTGATTTTCAAAAATTCTGCTGCTTTTATCTACAAACTTTTTTAACTTCTGAAATTCAGAATACACACCTCAGTAAGAAACTGCTGATACCATTTGTACAATCTAAAACAAAGGCACACAAGCCAGCTTTTGTCAGCGTGGTGTCATTTTCATTTCCTTCCTCTGTAACTTCCAGTGGATCTTCTCTGTAAGTAAACAGACAATCTGGAGAATGCATTAAATATATTTAAAGACAGAAAAACTTTCTAGCTCCCTATATTGAGCAAGCACTTCTACCTCCCTTCTTTCCCTTTCCCCATGCTTGTTCTTCACCACCCACCTTCAACCCTGCCTTTCTTTTTTGTTTGTGTCCTCCCAAATAAGCAACCCTCCCCTAATAACTTGTTCATAATTGGTGCCAATTTTGCAACATCCATGTCCAAATTTAGAATGTTGGATACCTACCAAGGTCATCTCAGCATTGTATGGTGTTACTGATATAGTTCCCAAGCACTGTTGCCCTTGCAAGATTCCCCTCCACAAAAGCTCCCAGTTGTCTGTGCAGCTTGTCCGTCTCACTGTCACCCTTAACTGTTTGTGAAATCCAGCCATTCTTCACAGTGTTACTGCAATGTCTGTTGTCTCCTCAGTTTTATTTACTGAGTAATTTTTCATATGGTATCTAGTCAGTACTAATGTTCTGTTCAGCCAGACCTCAGCCAGGCCCAAGCCAAGAGCCCAGTCACCTGTCCACGTACCAGTCATCACAACAGCTGCCTTGTTAGGGTCAGGCTCAAATTATATGCACAAAAGAAAGAAAATTCAGTAGCTTTTAATAATCTCGTACTGGAGCACATCTTGTTGCTGATGTTAACCTTCCAAGAGCTCTAACCTTCCATTCTGATTGATTCCCTTACAGGGTTGATGGTGAGGGAGCCCCATTCTGATATGTATAAGACTTAACTCTCAGAAATAGCTATAACCAGTGACACTCGCTGAAGGGCTGCTTGGGGATTTATCTGTCTCTTGCATGTAAAAATACCCATGCAACTGATGAAATTAAGTAGTGGCTCAGAGGTAAATAAGTGTGTTTTCCTATTCAAAATGGAGCAGTCCTAACATGCAGGTGATTTCAGCCTTCACCTAAATACATTCCTAAAATAACATAACCAGTGTACTTTATTGATTTACAGTAGTCCTTTTAGATGAATACTTTTGTTTCAGAGAACATCTAGAAGAGTTCAGTAACATTCCTGTCTATGTTTTTTATTTCCTTTAACAAGGAGCTCAAGACTCTTGCTCACAGCGATGTGGGGAGCTGCTTAGTACCTGTTCTTGCCAGGTGACATGCCAGTCCTTGGGGAATTGCTGCTCTGATTATAAAGAATTTTGTCTGCAGATTTCTCCATACTCAGGATCTCTGATGGGAGGGAAAGCCTTTTTGCTTGAAAATACAGCTTTTGATACCTCTTCTGTGCTAAAATGCAGGTGGGCCATGATTTTATATAATCTCACTTTCCAGCTGTAGGTAATTACCATGAAACAAGACTAGTCTGTACAGGAGTGAAAACACAAAAGTTCTGCTGAACCTCCCCCTCAAGGGTACATGTTGACTGTGTTTCTACACAGGATCATTTCTTTTAAGTCAAGTTATTGTGTGATACAATCATTATTCTGCTAATTTATTATTTCTCCCTCCCCCAGTAATTAAATAGTAAATTGAAGGCTTGTAGGTTGCCGTGTACTTGTGGAGTGCACAGCAGGTTCCACACTGGTGAAATAAGCACAAATATTTCCAGTTGATATTCACTGCTGTGAGCAAAACTTGACCAGGTGGGACTTGAAATGATCTGCTCATGACACAAGGTTGCTTGATGAAACTCAACTGAGTCATTCAGAATTTTCCTTCTCTCTATGGTGACACTGAAAAGTGCTTTCAACACCTACAGGTTCAAGGAGAAAATCGAAATCACAGGCTATATTGCTAAGGATGGGAAAGCCTACTGCATCTCCCCGTTGCTTTATGAGACTGGTTTCATCCCTTTTAAAGTTTCTATAGATAATGGGTTGTCCTTCCCCTACTCTGGAACTTGGTTATCAGGTGACTTAAATTTACATCATTCCTCTTCTTCCTATATTCTTCCTCCATGGATGCAAGATTATGTAAGCCTTCCTTTTTGATCATTTCTCTTCTTCCTTAACAGGCCTCAGAGAAGTAATTCTCCTTGTCCTCATGTTAATTCATCTTTTGAGAGATGAACTTTTATGGCAATTGAGTTCTGTGCTATTCAGTAGCAGCAGCAGCATTGACTCATAAAAAGTCCTGCTTGAAAATGAGGTTGACCAAAACCTTTTTGTTACCTTTTTGTCACTACTTCTATTAGAAAATAACTGCACTGTGGTGTTCAAACATCAGTAAGGGCTCAGCTTCAGCTTACTCTCTTTATGTTGTGCATCCTGTACTGTGTCAAACATACACAGGGGAAATACTGCTACATTTTAAATAACATAGAAGCATTTTTCCAGAACTATGCAAAGCAAAATGTCATTAGTCCTTTTTTTCTGCTCTGTAATGCAGTACATCACAGCAAGGTTTCAGATGAAGAAAAATGTACTTTGGTAAATGAGACAAAATGGCAATACTACGGTACCCCCAACACTTATGGGAACTTAACTGTTACTTGGACACATCAGACACTTCCAGAAACCCATGTCAACATAGAAGTCTGGGGATACCATGAAACAGGTAAAGTGATACTTTTCCTACCTGTGCACGAGCATTTATCATAAGTTATTGCATGACTTATGTGCAGAACTCTGCACAGCATGTGACTGCTTTCACTGAGGCCTCAAGAAGGGATCTGCAAGTATAAATAACTCATGACAGTAATGTCAGCTTTTCCTCTTCATTTATATATGTGGAGACATCTAATCTGAATATTGTGGTAATTGTTCTTTTCCAGTGTCCAAAAACATTTTCTTCCTCTCTCTGGTAGGTGACAGTTACTCAGAAAACTGGTTGGCTGAATGGAAATATCTTTATACTTTGGCCAAAGGAATCCCCAATACAGGGAATCTCACTTTCACTCCTTTACCTGCTGAAGGAAATTACAGTACATGGGACTTTGGAATTTTGAGGATTACACCCAGCAGCTATTCTGATGGGCAGAGGCAAGTGCATCACGGCATTCATTAATCATAGGTACCCTATTATTGCTTCCCGAAGTACAGTTGTTATATCCTTCGGCATTTGAAACTGGGACTCAGGCTGCATTTCACATGAAAAAATGGGGAGAGAATTTGTAGTGAAACAACACCTTGCAAGTTAAAAGATATTTTGTAATTATTAGTGATTTGACAGTGTTACTGTTAAAACAGTGCTTGTTCAGCCCTCAGATCTATTTTTTGGCTCTTTGTTTTTTTTTCCCAGCAACGTTCTGTCACTCTGGAGCAATGAGCATGCATTGGCTTGGCACCTTGGGAAAGACTTCAGGAATGACCCAAGTGCATGGGCAACTGCAAAATGTATGGAATGGGACAGAAAGGAAGAGAAGCTTCCAAACTTCAAGGAAGAAATTATAGACTGCCCTTGCACTTTGGCACAGGCAAGAGCTGACACTGGCAGGTTCCATGTAAGTTATTGATTGATCCTTTTGGTTTATTACAGCTCCAAGTAGAACCTTAGGGAATGCAATACTCCACACACCCCCCCATTCCCTCTCTAAACATCATTACAGGGCAATTAAATTATATTTAAACTTGCATCAGTAGCAGTGCAAGTAGCAGAGGCAAATACAGCTTATCCAGGTAGTGTGAATAAAAGAAGTGCCGGTAGGACAGCAGATGGAAATTACCTTCAAGCAGGGAATTCAGACAGTAATTCCAGTGGTAGACAGAAAACATACATGGAGGACAGTGAGCTCTGTGGAGCTGAGAGAAGGGTTGTCTTCTTCAACTCTTATAGTTGAATCCCCATCTAGCTGCACTTGTTCTTCAACGTCTGCTGTAATAGACTGCAAAATGCTCGGGTTAGGCCTGTTGCTCCAGACATTCCAGTATTAAATTCACTGTTTTTCCTGTCATTCCATGCTAGTGAACACACAGCCTCAACCAGCTGATGTAGATTTTACACATATGTCAAATACAAAGGGTGAGGGGAGGACATAGAAAGGACAATGGGGAAAGAACCCCATTAAGTGTGAACATTGCTCTTTTTCAGACAGATTATGGCTGCGACATTGAGAAGGGGAGTGTGTGCACTTACCACCCTGGTGCTGTGCATTGTGTAAGAGCCATTCAAGCCAGGTAGAGAAAATTTTTTAAACCACATGTGTTTTATTCCATCTCAGAGAACGGACGGCAGCATCACAGAAGGCACAAAGGTCTCTGGCATCTGAACTCGGGTTCATAGCAACCACCCTTTCCCTCTTACTCATACACTGACCCTCATTGCTAAGATGAAGTTAAGGCCAATAAATTACAGCATGTGAATCCTTGGGATATCTAAACAGGAGCTAATGTCTAGAATAGATTTGATTAGGCCTAATTAAGCGTTTTCTGTGTTGGTCTAATTAAGTTCAACAAGTTAATCCTTGCACTATTTCTATCAGAACAACTTCAAAGAGTGCTATGTTTGTGTAGCTATAAGGCCTACAGAAGGCCTTTTAACCAAGGCTTGCCTTCCTGCCTTGGTTAAAAACCTTTCTCTCCCTATCCCTACTCTGTTCTAAGTTATGAGAACTAAGAGGGGGCAGGGTGAAGTCTAACTGGACATCATATAAAGCTTGCCAGCCGAAATGTTTAGCTGTCTCCATAAAAAGGCAACAGGTAACCCCTAAACACAAAGGCACCTCACAGAGCTGAATGATGACTTTCTTGCTGCTTCTCTCCATCAGTCCCCAGTACGCAGCAGGACAGCAGTGTTGCTATGACTCCACAGGAACACAGATCCTCACACACGACTCCACAGGAGGCAGCACGCCCGATCGAGGCCATGACTGGGGTTCACCACCTTTCTTGAAGCCTCCCCGGATACCTGGCTTTTCCCATTGGCTTTATGATGTTATCAGCTTCTATTACTGCTGCCTGTGGTCTGATAATTGTCAGTTCTATATGAAAAGGCGTCCCTCTAGTGACTGCAGGACGTATCGCCCGCCTCGAGCTGGTAAGAGCTTCATAATTCCATTGTGGAGTTTAGCCTTTTGATACAGTGTTGGCTTTTAGAATATTTGTGTATGTACATATATTAGTTGACAATGGCGAGAGTACAATGTTCTGTGGGAAAATTCCATGGCAGGTTTCTGTTGATCTGTCAGTACACAACATCTGTATGTGTTTTTTAATTGCCCTGCAAGATTTTCTGCTGTTTAGAACCTAAATAGCCAAAACTTGGAAAAAGCAGCCTCTTAAAGTGCAGCCCTGAATATTGGCCAAAGAATATGGAAATAACTGGAATTACATTTCTTGTTGTTCAAGATTTTCATGGCTGTGCCTCATATCACATTTACCATGGATCAGATCAGCCCTGAGTTTTTTCCTGTGTTTAAAAGCCATTTTTCAGATCACCGCAATGAGATTTATTTTGATTTCTCATGAACTTAAGAGGAGTAATGGGTTGTGATTTTTGCTTATTCTTATTTCTCATTTTGCTTTTAAAAATAGCATCTGCTTTTGGGGATCCTCATTTCTTCACATTTGATGGTCTGAACTTCACCTTCAATGGCTTGGGAGAATACATGTTGGTAGAGTCTGATCTCACATCCCTAAGAGTGCAAGGGAGGACACAGCAGGGACACCTTCCAAATGGTAAGTCTGCAAGAGAAAGCAGTGATGGCAAATAAAAGCTTCTGAGGTTGCTTGTTTTACACTTTACAGCATTCCTCCTATCGTCTTTAGTCTTCTCCTTTTTTGGCCATTTGTGAAAGGTCACCGTTTTGAAGATAATAAGAAAGCAGGCAACATGTTCAGGAAAAAAATAACTTCCTAATTGAAGTTTAAATACTGGTTTTATTGAGTGTGAGTAATGGAAGTATAAGGTTTTCTGTTGTGTTTAAGAGCTGAAAAAATCTTGCTTTCTCTCCATATCCCTTCTCTTCTATAAGGAAACATAAGGTCAGCTCTAGAAATTAGTCAATAGGTATCAAAGCTGATGCATTTTGATAGTATTGTAGCTGAAAATGAATAGAAAGCATGTAAGTTTTTGCCCTGATTTCTTTGCTTTCAGTGTCTTGGAAGGAGGTGTAAACTGTGGGGTTTTATCTGACTTACATGCTTAGCTGTTCCCTCAAATATAAACAATTACATTTTATTACTTTTAGGGAAATATCTCTTCGGGGTTTTTTTTTCTCCTGTATTGCTATAACCTTCTATATTTACTTTATATCATGTTGAGTATTTTTGGGGCTTGTTTTTTCATTTGGAAGGAACTGGAGCTCAGGGGACAGGCTTGTCTGCAGTGGCCATGCAGGAGAACAACTCTGATGTGATTGAAGTACGGTACTCAGAGGATTTGAATCTGGAGGTCCTGTTAAACCAAAAGGTTCTCAACTTCTCTGAACAAACCTGGATGGACCTGAAGGGTTAGTTGCAAATATCAGCCTTGTAAGCTATTGTATTCCAGTGGAGCCCATGTACAGTTAAAAATATCTCTAGATGCATGCGTTTCAACTCTCTTTTCACCACCCTTTTGTGAAAACAGCCTGCGGGTCACAGAAAAAAATATGTAAGAAGTAAACAGAGAACAGGCTAGCAATTAGTATTCCTCAAATAGCTGAAGAGCAGGGGGAGGCCTACACTGATGAGGAGCTGCAGAAGCAGAGAGATGCAGGGAGGACAAAAAAAAGGAAATGACACTGATAGGGCTCAGAGAAGAAGCCATTTCAGGGAGGTCTTGGCAAGACAAGGAAGAAGCAGAGGAAAGCTGTGACTGCAGCCAGCTCACAGCCACTCTGGTGCAGTCATGTCATATCTTAGAGCTTCTGGTCTGGGGTAGTGGCAGAAGGCAGTGCATCTTATGTCAGCAGTGGACCTTTCTTTGCTACTGCTCTGTAGTAGCCATCTTACCATAATTGTAGTATGAAGGTGTGGCTTTCCTTTAAATGCTTCTCAGAGCGTAGCTCAAAGTGTAAGGGAGGAAAAGCTTTATGAGAAGTGGTTATAACTGATGGTGATTTTAAGTGATGCTGAAACACAACAGTTTGTTCACTATGGTTAATTAGGTATTTTGTCTTCTTCCTCTCATTGTTATAGGTCTCTTTCTCTATTCTACGCCTGATCAGAACATCACAGTGATGTTCTCTTCTGGATGTGGAGTGGAGATACGGGGAAATGGAGGATTTCTGAGCCTGACAGTTCTGCTCCCAGAAAAGTTTATGAATCACACACAGGGTCTCTTTGGGATAATGAATGGCAATACAGAGGATGAATACACCTTCAGGAATAAAACCACCTTGCCAGTTCATGCAAGTCCCCAGCAGTTGTTTGAGTTTGGAGCTAACTGTAAGTCATTTCTCTGGTCTATTATTATATTTTCTTTACAAATTCAAAACAGCTTGTGATTTAAAGTCTAGGAAATGAAGTCTGTGCCAAGCAATCAGTACTGGGGGAAGAGAAGAGAGTAAGAGAAATATACTCTCCTCTACCCAAGTGGGTAGTATACCTACTGCTGAATGATTGAAGACAGAATCACAACAGTGTTCAGCACTTGGTTCCATCAAGAGTCAGATCTCATATTTCACAGCTTATGCTTTTAAAATATCATCTATTATGTTTAGCTGAACACAGCAAGTACAGCAACAGCCAGGGTCAGCTATCTTTTTCCAGATTGTTATCAATGTTTCCATCATGTACCATGCTGACAATCTAAAAAATAATTAATTAAATCCCAATTTAATAATTGCCTCTTTAAATAAAAGGTGCAGGGGGATGTGTGTAAAAAAATGGCTTCTATCATTTAACGAGTGATTAGGCTGCTATATCTAGCCTCAGGATTAGATTGATCAGCATTCCTCCTGGCATCAGGTTAGGAGATGGGCCAAAAATATGGTGCAAAAATACCCTCTGGCTACCAGTTGATCTCTGTGTTGGGCACAGTGTATCCATATCCCAGGGTTCAAAGCATACTGAAAAGTCTCACTGCTTCAATCTCAGGAAGTTTCTGATTTAGCAGAAACTATGGCCCTGCACAAAGAGCAGGGCCATAACAGACACGACACATTTAGGGACACGTAGTCTCAGGATTTGCGTTGCTTGTAGTTTTTGCTTTTGTCATGTGTTGCTCTGTCTGTTATCACCTTTTTGCCAGAAGGCATATAAAACCATCTTTATGTAAAATCACAGCTACACAATTATTTGGATCTAATTTTAAGAAAATGATCAAACACCATGTTAAACAAACACTAACTTTGGTGCTAAGTTAAGATGTTGCATATGAAAAGGAGAATAATCTTGAGCTGGAAGGATGCTGTAGGCCTTCCTAGATCTCTTCCAGCTCCAGCTACATTTACATAAATAAGCACTTGGATTAGTAGCAGAAGGCGGTATGTGCAGGCAATGTTATATATGAATCTCTCTCTCTTTCCTTCTCTGTCTCCCAAGGGGCTATTGAAAATGGAAGTTCTCTCTTTACTTATGACACAGAGTTCTTACTGAACAGTTTCTATTACGGGGAGAAGCACAATGCGTCCTTCCTGCCTGTGTTCTTCCCGTATGAAGACCCCGCTGATCCCCTGGTAGGAGAGATGGTCTCACTCTGTGACTCTGACCCATTCTGCAGATTCGATGTCCTGACAACAAGAAGCCTTCAAGTGGGAAATTCCACAAGACTATCTCTTCAGAATCACAGGCTGCTGGTAGAACATCTGGCACCAGGTGATACAACGTTCCTCAAAGCGTCATTATAGAATCACAGAATCTGAGTTGGAAGGTACTCACAAGGATCATGGAGTCCAACTCTTAAGTGAATGGCCCATACAAGGCACCACTGCAGTTATTTCTACAGGACATCTAAATAGTTAATAATGTTTGAGGATGCTTTGCTTAACTGTAGGTTCATGCACCTGTAAATACTCTTATCGGGAGGAGTTGTCCTTGTACCAGGAAAACTCTGCACTGGAGGAATACTTTGGCAAACACATAAGATATTTCTTTCCATTTCTTCCTACACCACAGTGTGGAAACTTTACCTTCATTTTCTATGCATTCACTTGTTGTCCTTGGACTTAAACATAATAATAATAATTTTAAAACTATCAGAAGTATCAGGTAGCCTAAAAGTCTTTGTCTTTGTATGAGTTGCCACTAAAATGCCATTTGAATCATTTTAATGGAGATTTGCTATGCCTCTTTTACTAGTGATCTCTTGTGGCTGGCTGGACTCCCCAGTCAATGGAACAAAGAATGGAACTAACTACCTGCTGGGCTCAACCATCAGTTTCATCTGCAGTCAGGGCTATGAACTCACCGGGTCAAAGGAAAGAACTTGCCAAGCGTCGGGGGTCTGGTCTGGAGACACCCCCAGTTGCATCCAGAAAATAGGTCTGTTGCCTTTTAAATGTTACATATTGTCATTAAAAAAATAATTATCACAGATAAGGCAATCTCAGGACACCATGATGGCCCTTGACAACTAAAACTTCTTTTACCTGGGAAAACATTGGACGTAAGATCTCTGGATTTCCAGAAGGAATAATATTCAAATTTAAATAACAGGTGATTTATGGTGGGTTTGCAGGGTTTAGTGGGGTTTTAAAATTTTTTAATATTTTTAAAAATTACTTAATATATCTAATTTTTCTAAGGGTCTAGTGCTAACAGCTTCTCTTTCTGTAGGGTTGGCTAGCAACTGGCAGGCATGCTTCTTGAGTGGATGACCTAACATAAATTTCAAAATCACTCTTAGAAAAACAGGAAAGAATAGTACTTAGCTAAAAAATAGAAACTATGGGTTATTGGAAACCTTTAGTATCCACATAATTTGAGCTACTTTTCAAATATAAATGATGGCACAAACCCCAGCCACTTTGTGTCATCTTTCATTCTGTCATCACTGATATAGTTTTAACTTTCTTTGCAACTAACTGTGGCAAACATATATCCAGTCTGAGCCACCTGAGGGGTGAGTTATGGAGCCACAAGTTATAAAATGAGCACTTGAAGAGAAACTGTACAGAAAAGGACCCGGGGCCCTGTGGACAAATTAGTTGTCATAGGCATGATCTGAAACGCAGGAGGTTCCCTCTGAACATCAGAAAACATTTTTTGTGCTGTGAGTGTGATCGAGTGTGAACCTGCTGGCACAGGTTGCCCAGAGAGGTTATAGATTGTCCCTCCCTGGAGATGTTCAAAAACTGCCAGGTTATGGTCCTGGGCAACTGACTCTGGGTGGTCCTGTGTGAAGGGGGGAGTTGGACATGATGATCTCCAGAGGTCCCTTCCCACCTCAACCATTCTGTGATTCTGTGATTCGAGAGCAGACACAGCCCACACTTGCTGAATGCTTTCACCCTTTTTTTTCTAAAGGATTCTGTTATCTCGAAACAAAATGCATCATTTCATGGCAGTAAAAGTATTGTAATGCTGTAATAGTATTTAGGATAACTAAGAAAAATTTATTACCCCTCTTGTGTTAGTCCCATTAGATTAACAATTAGCCTGGACTGTTGGATTTAGTAGGAGTTAGGCTGTCTCTGTGATTTACAGAAAACAACCCAAAATTTCCCTTTTGATCATTCACTGCATACACTCCAAATGTCCTCAAGATGGCAATATTTCAAAGCTCCAAGGTGATGCAAGGCCAGATGGCATGTTTGAAGCACTTTTAATGCTGAGTTAATAGTTCCCAAAAGCACTCATCAAATAATTCATACCAACAGATTCTCCATTCTGAGCACCTTCCAAAGAGATGTGCAAACTGCACCTCACTTCAGCAATGAGTTCCTGTCACACTGACACATTTCATCAGCCTCTGCTGGCCTGTACCAGTTGCTTGTATGTTTCCAATGTAGTTCTGCACGTTTAGTGATATTTGTAAGAGGAACCACAGTGAGTTTGGGCAGCAGACAAATGTGCAAAGGCCAGATCTTAAAAAGTCAGTGGCAAAACACTCTGCCAAGCTGAAAGCTAAGAGCATTTTTCCACTGCTGCCATCAACCACATACATACTGGCTAAGAGCCAATCAGTCTCAATAAGCAAAACAGAAGCTGACATTTTCATTAGAAAAAGGGGGCAGAAATCCAGCCCTGAATGATCAGAGGGAAGGAGCTGGAAAACATGCAGGGATTAATTGCATTCAGAATGATGGAGATGTGATGCACCTTTATGGATAAGCAAACAAACCCCACAGTATTGTCCAGTGGTTTCCTGAAAGATGACAAAGAACAAGAAGTTATGGAAGAATTTTATTGATCTGATTGCAACAAAGACCTTCCTTACTATTTGATATTATGAAAACTGGATAGGAAGAGGGCCAGAAACAAGAAAATTTAATGCCAGTTATTTTGCGAAATCCGTTTCAGTATTTGAAACTTCAAATACAAATTATGCTGTTGGGCCTGCACATTGTTGCTTTTGAGTTTTGCTTCCTTGAATTAAAATTTCCATGGAAATCCTCTGCTAATAATTATTTCGCTATGCTTCTAATTACAATCCCACTGCAAGCCTTGCCAGTACCACAGCAACCTCTCTTCACAAAATATCACAGAGGAAGAACAAAGAAGCCATCCAAGCACAAACAAAAAGGAGATTCTAATAAAATCACAAGTAACATCCAGCTAAAAAAATTATAAAATCTTAGCAATATATGGACAAAGGATTGAAAAAAATCCAGTTTGGGGGATTGGCAGTTCTGCATAAATATTGTACATTCACAATGATAACTACATGTTAACCACCAGCCATCCTTTCTTTGAGTTACAACAGCTTTTACAGCCACCTGCCCCAACAGTCAAATGCAGAAAGTCTGTGAGTTCCTGATCTGTACCAGAATCACAGAACAGTTAGCATTGGAAGGGACCTCTGGAGACCATCTAGTCCAACCCTCATGCCAAGGCAGGCAGTTTGTTCCACAAGTACAAAGAACAGAAAAGTTAACACTGTATGTACAGTTTCAAAAAGAATCTTGTGACTGCGTTCAAACATAATAAATGTATCAAAGTCTTCCTGGTTTTTTTGTGCTTGGTCTCTGTTTTTCAGCTATTGAACAACTCATTCTTCTTGGCTGTGTATTTGGAATAGTCGGTCTTGTAGTCCTGGCACGTCTGGCTTTTTTGTGTAGAAAGGAGAGGTAAGTCTCAACTGAACTGAAAACACAAATGAACCCCCTAAAGAAATAGCAACTGTTTTGACCTCTTTATTAATTTTTCTCATCAACAAAGAAATCAAACGTGGTATTTTTCTGCTACTGTCTTTTATGAAAAACACTTCACTGTCCTTGCCAGGAGAATGCCTTCAAACTGGAAGAGGGTGGGTTTAGATTAGATATTAGGAAGAAATTCTCCCCTGTGAGGGTGGGGAGGCCCTGGCACAGGTTTCCCAGAGAAGCTGTGGCTGCCCCATCCCTGGAAGTG
>JAWWES010000037.1:5700467-5772143 GCA_035583135.1 Lophotriccus pileatus
AGGTCCCGCTGTCGGGAGGTCCCCGTGTCGGGAGGTCCCGCTGTCGGGAGGTCCCGCTGTCGGGAGGTCCCGGTGTCACTGGGATCCCCAGTTTGGTGTCAGTGGTGTCACTGGTGTCACTGGTGTCACTGGTTTGGTGTCACTGGTTTGGTGTCACTGGTGTCACTGGGATCCCCAGTTTGGTGTCACTGGTGTCACTGGTTTGGTGTCACTGGTCTCACTGGTGTCACTGGTCTCACTGGTTTGTTGTCACTGGTGTCACTGGTTTGGTGTCACTGGTGTCACTGGGATCCCCAGTTTGGTGTCACTGATGTCACTGCTTTGGTGTCACTGGTGTCACTGGGATCCCCAGTTGGGTGTCACTGGTGTCACTGGTTTGGTGTCACTGGTCTCACTGGGATCCCCAGTTGGGTGTCACTGGTGTCACTGGTTTGGTGTCACTGGTGTCACAGGTTTGGTGTCACTGGGATCCCCAGTTGGGTGTCACTGGTGTCACTGGTGTCACTGGTTTGGTGTCACTGGTGTCACTGGGACCCCCAGTTTGATGTCACTGGTGTCACTGGTTTGGTGTCACTGGTGTCACAGGTTTGGTGTCACTGGGATCCCCAGTTGGGTGTCACTGGTGTCACTGGTGTCACTGGTTTGGTGTCACTGGTGTCACTGGGACCCCCAGTTTGGTGTCACTGGTGTCACTGGTGTCACTGGTTTGGTGTCACTGGGACCCCCAGTTTGGTGTCACTGGTGTCACTGGGATCCCCAGTTTGGTGTCACTGGGATCCCCAGTTTGGTGTCACTGGTGTCACTGGTTTGTTGCCACTGAAACCCTAAAAAAACCTAAAAAACTTTAAAAATCCTTAAAATCCCTAAAAAAACTTAAAAAAAAACCCCTGAATATCGCTAAAGAAATAAAAAGCCCTTAAAAAACTAAAACTCCCTTTAAAAATCCCCCAAGGAAACTAAAAAAAATTTAAAAATCTCTTAAAATCCCTAAAAAACCCTTAAAATGCCAAAAAAACACTAAAAAACCCTAAAAAATCCCTTAAAATCCTAAAAAAAAACCCTAAAATTTCCTAACAAACCCTAAAAAAAACCCCAAAAAACTAAAAATTCCTTAAAAATTTCTAAAATCTCATAAAAATCTCTTAACATCTCTAAAAATTCCTAAAAAAAACCTAAAAATCCCTTAAAAAAATAAAACCCCCTAAAACAACCTAAAATCCCTTAAAGTCCCTGTAAAACCCAAAAATCCCTGAAAAAGCCTAAAAAACCCTAAAAATCCCTTAAAATCCTTAAAAAAACTTTAAAAAAAAGCTAAAAATCCTTTAAAACCCATAAGAAAAACTTAAAATCAAAAAACACCTTAAAAATCCCTTAAAAACCCTTTAGAAGTCCTAAGAAACCCTTAAAAATCCTTAAAAAAAAAGTAAAAAAACCTAAAAATCCCTAAAAAAAACACACAAAAAAACCCCACAAACTAACCTTAAATTTTAAGTCCAGACTAATTTTCTGGTTCTCCACAAGGTGGCAGCATTTCCGTTATTTTTCCCTTGCAATTTTGAGTTTCTTTCGGTAGGTGGTGCTTTTGTACAGTATTTGTCTATTGCAGTTCCCAGATTTTGTCAGCAGATGGCAGTGTTCTATGTAACCTTTACTTGCCATTCTTCCTTTTGATCGCTAGATGGCAGCGCTGTTCTGTGGATTTTCCAATTACGGTTTTCTTGTATCGTGGGTTTGTCTGGGTGACTCTGCTCTGAGTTATCATGTTCGAGGTGTGGTAAAAAAATTGTGAATAAATTAAGGAAAACAAAAATAGGATTTATTCCTCCCCAGTTGGATTTGGTTTTAGGTTGAGAGAAGGTTTATGCCAAGAAGTAATTAGTAATCATTACAATTACTGAAGTACACAACTATATATTTATGTCTGTTATTACAATTACTAATCTGTTAGTAAAGTAAAAGCACTAAAACCTGCTCCGTGGCTGTGTAAGGAAGGACTGAGTAGCAGGCAATTTCTGTATCGTATATTCCTACCATATCAATATTCCTCCTGGGTGTGGGATGGAGCAGCGATGGGGGTGCTTGGAGTTGGCCTGGGCCGGTCAGGATCAGCGATAAAGAACCGGCCAGACCCCTGACCCCTGAATGGACATGTCCAGCCCCTCAGCAGAAACCCAAGTCATTAATTTTCAACAGAAGACAAACTATTAGTACTTGGTTTTGATCTGTGGAGAATTTGCTTTGGAATGATCAAGCAGGGAGTGTATCTGTGCAAAGCATCTTTTTGGGGTCTTTATTTTTGTTTTGTAATTTCCTCTCTGGCTGAAATGAGTTTTGCGTGCTCCCGGTAAGGAAGCGGCATGTTTTTATCTTGGAATTTGGGGGGGGGTTGACTTGTAAAGGTTTTTTTTCCCCACCGACCATTTCAGATTTAACGATTTAAGGCATTGACTATTTTTTTATCTTATCTTTGTCTTTTTTTTTTTTTCCACTCCTATAAATCAATTTAGCCCCTGTGGGTTGCAGGTACATCTCTTTGATGTGTTTTGAAGGTATTGGAATTTGTTTGAAATCTGAATTCTATCTATATTCTGCAAACTATCATTTCCAAGGTATCCTGAATGTAAGGAGTGTCCCACTGATCCAGAACAGAGGTCCATGTAGCCCACTGTTCTATCCCTGTCTGCGGCAGTAGAGGATGTTTTACTCAGGAACCACCATGCAAGCCAACAGTCTGTCACCTCATACTCCCAAGCACCCATGATTATGGCTAGACACAAATTACAGATGTTAGGTGATGATTCCATGCCTCTTTTCTTTTTTTAATCTGTTTATAGACCAGTTACTCAGTTTGACTAGTTTCTTTTTGAACCTGCTGACGGTTGCCTTTACCTGTGCTGATGGTTGCTTTGGCTGTGGTAGGGAGTTCCAAACACTAATTACCTGCTGTGAGAAAAGGCACCATCTCTTGGGTGTTAGCAATGCCCATTGTCTCCCTGTGTGCACCTTTGTTCCAGTCTGATAAATAATAACTTCATATTCACCTTAGCCACTGCCTTTATGGTTTTGTAAGCCTTGATCATGCCTTCTCAGCCTCCTGCTCTGCAGGTGGAAGAGCCCCAGCCATTTTACTCTTTCTTGGTACATCACTATTCCACTCCCTTGATCCTCAAGTCTGCCCTTCTCTTTACCTTCCCTGATTCTGTTATGTTCCTCTTGAGATGCATCAACCTGTCCTTCTTCTAAGCACAATGTGGGGGTACCAAAGTTTAATACAAACCCAAAATTATTCTTTCCATCTTCTCTTCAGTTTTCGGGAGGTTTTTTGCTTTCTTTCAGATGGCCTTTTCAAAAGAGCAAAGAAAAAAGAATATTTTTTCTAAACTTTCAAGAGTTGGGCTCTTTTGTGGCTCATCTGTTCACAAAGTCTGTTTACACAATTTCTCTTTTAGAAATGGAACAGTTATGTTGCTTAAAACAGTGGAAATGTGATAGAAAATAATCTTTGGCTGTGGGCAGGCCACTGCCAAAAGTGGTCTAGTGTCAAGTCTCTTGAAGGTATCACAGATAGCACTAAAACGTGCATTCTGGACACTCTTAATTGTCAAGTAAAATAATGGATACAATTTGGAAACCGCACCAAAAAGCAAGTTTAAAAATGTAGAACAAAAACAATATAATAAATGACCCAGGTTTTATTGCTGACAGAACAGTACAAGATATAATTGGTGGAATTCTGTCTGAACGAAATTCCTGCCACTTCTCCAGGACTGTACAACAGCGTGTCCTGACTGTAGGTAACCAGCATCCAGGCAGGATCAGCGGCTGGGGTATGGCTGTACAGCCCTTGGTCATCCACAAGATGTGCATCAGTGATGGCACCTTTGGATCTGCTCTGGGTCCAGTCTAATACTGGACACTGAAAGGATCCAGGATACTGGCAAGAGATATGTGAAATCTGCCTACTTCTATGTAAACTTCTCAAACACTTTGCTGTAATACAGGATTTCATCATTAAGTGTCAATTTGTGAGGACAGCTACGCTCAACCCGGATTTTTTAAGAACTGGCTGGGCTGTTGTTAGTTGTAGTGTGGGTGGTATTTTTGTCTTGTTAAAGGAAATGCAGATTATCTTCTAATTATCTCAGCTACTTCTGACACTCTCTTACAAGCCATAAATCATGAATTAAAACTACAGATAGTATTTTCAGAATTCCCTGTGGTGCTACTGTCTGTGGTGTCTGGTGGCTCTGTGTCTCAGTGAAGGTATAGACGAGGGTCCGAATAACTGTATTTTGGAGAAAAAATGTTTAGAGAATACACGGAGACATATAGTAGACTTGAAAAATTATACAATCAAATAAAGACAAGCTGAAGATATTAATAGAATTCTGGCAAATAAAGAAATCAAGATAATATTTGAAAGAGCATGTTTTTCATATTTGTAGACATCTGGAAACTCAGATGTAAGAACAGTTATTCCAAGTCACCATGGTACCAGTTTTAGATATTTGTACATTTCACAGTCATAGAATCTGGACAAGCTCTTGTATCAGATGTCAGCATTTTTAAGTCTTCACCACCAGCATGCCACTTCAGCAGAGCATCAGGAACCCTCAGAGAGCCTCTGCAGATCCTATTTTCATACAACAAGTGCCAGTCCAGCACATGAGTAACTTCTCCACCCAGTCAGCACATGGGCTCACTTTGCATCTCTCTGCTACTTCCCCAGGAGGGTCTGCCTCTTTCAGTTTCCTCTGACTTCATTTTCCTTGCATTTTGGAAGGCCTTTTGTAATAATCACAACATTTCCTTTTTCAGGTTGTCTGAGTCTGTAAAGCTTATTTTAGAGCTTAAAACTTTTTCAGATGACTTGTTCTGTAGAACAAGCGTCAGACCAATCAAGGACATGAACTTACACAAGGGAGGGGCAAAGGGGAATCAAGGCCATGCATCAGCAGAGCAGATCCTGGACTAATTCCTGAACACACCGGGTCAGTGGGGAACATTTTAAGGAGCAAATCAGTTGCCCAGACACTGACATCTGGTGGCATTTTAGATGTGATGTAGTACCTTATGTCCTTTGTCATACCTGCCAGCCCTGTGTCTTGGATACCTAAGGGCACCTGCACTGACGCTGAACAGCTCCACAGCTGGGGAGGATCAGAGCTGGGAGCAGCTACAGTTAGAGCTCCATTAAAGGGCTAAAAAGTACATGGAAAATTATAGTCCTGATTAATCCTTACAGTGACATTTTCTCCCCTTCTACAGCTCTTTTCTCCCAGAGATGGCAGCAGTGCACTGCCGGCTGGGAGTGGGCGGCGAGGCTGGGCCGGGCTGGGTGCAGTAAGGCCGGGGTGGATTTCATGGGAGACCAGCGGGCCGGGGGGTAGTTCTCTGGTCAGATACCCCTTCTGGAAAGACCTTTCCCTGTCCTTCCTGGGGGAAGAAACTAAGCATGTGAAGAAACTAAGAACGGCTCTGAGCATGGGATGGGCTTGTTTGATAAAGCCTGTGACTACAGGTGGTTGTCTGTTGCCCCCCGACGAAGATTTGGGGGATGCACAATACACAGAATAAGGCACAGCAGCACTTCAAAACAGTAACCGATGATTAAAAACGTCGGACAAAAGGCACCGCCGATGAGCGTAGAGCCGCCTGGAGCCGAGCCCGAACCGAGCGGAGCCGAGCCGAGCGTAGCCGAACTCGAACGGAACGGAGCCGAGTGCAGCCGAACCCGAGCCGAGCCGAGCGCAGCCGATCCGAACCCGAGCCGAGCCGAGCGCAGCCGAAACCGAGCGCAGGCCCCGCCCCCCCCCGCCCCGCGTGCGCCGCTGCAGGAAGCGCTGGGCGGCTGGGCCGGCCCGCGCCGCGATGCATTGTGGGGCGCGGCAGCAGAGCCAAGATGGCGGCCAGCAGGAGGCTGATGAAGGTAACAGCGCTGAGCAGGGCCGTCGGCCGGGCGGGCCCGGTTCCTCCGGCCGCCCCTCCGTCCCGTGCGCATCCAGCACCGTGGGGCCGCCTCCCCTGCCGCGCCCCGGCCCTCCGGCCTCCTCCGCGCCTCTCGGCGGCGCCCCGCACCGGAGCGGCCGGAGCGGGAGCAACCGGCACTCGGGCCGCGGCCGTGAGGGGCCGCGCCGTGCTCCCGCCGCCGCCTCGCGCTCTGGCAGCGCCCCGCGGGCCCGAACAACGCCCGGCGCTAGGCGGGGACGCTGGGAGAGCGCCGTGGGCCGCCCCGACCCCCTCCCTCGGGGGGCTCCACGGTGACTAAGCAAAGAGGAAGGGCCGCGGGGAAGGAAACGCTGCCGCGCGGGGCCGGGGCATCCCCGGGGTGGCGGGAGGGGGCACCGACCCTGCCGGGGGAGGGTTCGGCGGGGAAGCGCCTCCCTTCCTCCTTTCCTGCGGGGGGGTTTGCAGCTCCCGCCGCGTTCGCCCCCGTGAGGAACGTCCCCGAACGCCGGGGATGAAATAATTGCGTTTTCGTTGTATCGGAGAGTAGCCTCTTCCTTGTATGAGTAAGAAGTTTATGGCGCTGAAACATGGACCTGGGTTCAGAAGTTTCCTCACTCGCGGCGAACGTGGTAACGTTTTTGTCTTCGCTCTATTTGTTCTGAGCTGCGGATGGTACGTGGAAATGGAAACTCGGCCCCTTGGGTTTTAACCAAGAGCACGTTTGGCTTATTGTAAAACGCTGCTCGGGATTATGTTTCGTGTTATTTTGCTTGAGGAGTAAGGTTATTAGGAGGAAAATGGTAACTGTTGCCCCCAAAGCACACAAATTTATTTTGTGTCCTGTATATAGTTGCCAATTAACATCACAAACTGTGAGCAGTGAGGTTTGCCCAGGACACGCAGACGTAGTGTCGTAAAATGTAATCATCTGTAAAATGCTCTGACAATACCCGACAGGGTTTGCATACAAAGTGCCTGTGAGGAAATCAATGAACTTTACAGGCCAGTCCAGGGAAATGGAGGAGAAAGGTCATGTAACTATTGGGTGATGTTTCAGCTTCATTAAAAAACCTCCCCCTGAGGGGTGCAACATAACCCTGCACAAGGATTTGACAGACACTTGTTAAACTTTATCTATTAATACCAGTTTTGCAGCTGGATTCAAGGACGTGGACCCCCAGTAGGGCAGGGATTTCGTCAGGACATGAAGATGGCAGGTTCTGAAGCTGCATTTCCTTAATGGTACAGATATATAGATAACCATTATAACTTGGTTGTTTTTGAATAAACCAGTAGCTCAGTAGTGCTTCCATAAGATTTGTCTGGTTGGTTTAAATGTGCTGTAGAGCATTTAAAAATTAAATAGTAGATACATTGTTTGCAGTGTCATTCATATATATTAAATCAATAGGCATAAACCTTTAATTGTCCCTAAGGAACCTGGCAAGATGGAATTCAGGTTTTATTTCAATTTTGATAGCTGTTCTGTTTTATCAGGGCTTTAGTGTCATAATCAATATGTCTATAACTGTATACTCAAATAAGGTTCCCCTTAGTTTGAGATAGTAAACAGCCATTTAATTTTATATTTTTGAAAGGCAGCTTTTCTGCCTTTTCTGAAAAAATGCATTAATTGTTCAAAAGCATGTCACTACTACTCTGATAGGAAAAATATATATTGACAATTATTTTCTTCTTGAATTTAAAATAGAAAATAAAAATATGAAAGGCAAGAAAGATTGTTCTTAATATCCGCAGTACCCCTTGCTTTTCAGCCCCCCTCCTTATTTCACTGTACTTCTGACACATTAGTTAGTACTTTAATCTTTTATTAAAATGCAGTAAAAACAGTTTTTGACGGTGTAACCTTATTTTCTCGGCAATTGGTGTGGCAGTTGTTTCTCAGAGAGAGAAGTGTGGGAAGGAGAGAGACATCAGTAACTTACCTCTTACATTTTTAGTTTCTTTTTTATTACCTAGTATTTGTGGGTTGTTCATGCTGTGTGTGGTTTTTATGTGGCCCAAGAGCTGCGAAAAGCTCTATCACACAATTTGCAAAGGCTGTTAAACAAGCAGACCCTCTTCTGCCTGTGGAGAGTCGAGTCAGCCCAAGTGGCTGTGGTTTTGCCATTCATCTCAGTAGGAACAAAGTAGAGCTCGTATGAGTGACACCATCTGGATTGCTGCAGCATGATGCTTTGAAGGTCCAAACTTGCCTCTGTGTCACCCTAATATCACTGTTGAAGTTCCAAATTCACAGGTCCACTTTAATTTAAAGTCATTCACTGTTGAACTTTTGCAATTGGGAAGAGTCTGTGGGTGTTTTTCTCAAGGTCTTGGAATGATGAGTGACTATAACTAAAGGAAGTAGGGTTTTTCTCTGTGTCACTCAATTATGTTTGAAATAATTTAGAATAAGCATTAACTGTCCTTTTTTTGAGCTAAATATCAAGTTTGTCTTTGATAAGAGACTAAACCTTAAACCCTTTATAGGTCACATACAGTTCCCATTTCCTTAAGGTCTTGCCAAGATTTTGAAGTACTGCATTTTTTCTGGACTCGTGTCACGCATCATAATTATTCAAATTAATCACCGTGGCTCAAAAAGGCTGGATGCGGCACGTCCGTAACTCCTCTCTGTCTGCCTGTAGAAAACTGGGAGTATGAGTCTAGTTTCTGCTTTCCAGGTGGAAATGGATGTCCTTCACAGATTGGGGAAGCCATTTGCATCTTCAGTTGGCAAATCTCTGTGTGAAAGAGCATTACAAATCGTCATTGTACTCATACGCTTATAAAGAGAATAAGGTTGACTTGTTATCTGAGGGTGTGTTTGAGCAAATCACATTCCCTAGGCCAAAGACCTTATTTATGGCCTATTTTTGCTGAACTTCACAGCATCAAGTAGTCTTAACTGAAGACTTCCCTACTGATTCACAGCAGCTCAGGGGAGGTGTGCCCTTCCAGGAGCACACCTAGCTTAGCAAAAATGGGAAATAAACATCGCTAGTGACTCACATTCCAGTGACATGTGAAGCTGAGGTTTGATCTGTGAGCTACCATTACACCTCTTCAAAGAGCCACAGTTGTTGAATCTTGACTCGTAAAATGTGAGCGGTGGGAATAAAGGAGTCTTTGTCAAGAATGTTCTGTTGTGGATGATCTCTCAGAGTTAAAACAGGCAGATATGGAGTGATTATATTTAGGAAAGGATCTAAGGCTTCTCTTTTAAGGGGGTACAAGGCTTCAGGGTCCTTTCCTGTATAAAGCAAGTTGTCTCCAAACACGTGTGATGGGAATCACGGATCTCCCAGAGACTTCAGGGGAAGGCTTTTCACAGCTACCACCCACTACTGTAAAACAAGCTGTTCTCCGTGTGAGATCCGTAGCTAAATGCTGTGTGGAGAAGTACTGGGGGGCAGCAGAGGGTGCAGCTGTTTTGGTGCTGGATACTCATAGTACTTGCAGGTGTAGTAACATGGTGCTGAGCTGCACATTCCACGGGGTGTTGGGTAGTGTTCGAGAAGGCTGTGCTACCCCGGGTGTGGAGCTGTGCCCTTCCATGGTGGCTGCCTGTAATCTATAAGATCCAGACTTTGGTTTCCTGGTTTTTAGAAGTTCAAAAGTATCTTTAGTGTTAAAAATTGAAAAGAAATTTAAAGAGTAAATATGAAGTGAGATAGGTAGACAATTATTTTAATCTTATTTTTACTTTGCTTCCATAATTGCGTAGTCAAACATTTATGCAACTGTTTAACTCCATGATAAAACACAAACATGAGGCTGCACCCAGGTAGGTGGCCTGCTATCTCCAGGATGCTGTGGTCCTGTAAACACTGTAATCCTCCCAAATAAAGATGTTTTAAACAGCTTCATTATTTGAAAAATAATTCAAAATTGATTCAAACTTCCATTTTCAGTAACAAGGGAAATGTAGTTTTGAGCAATGTATGGTTGTCCTTACGGAGAAGTGAGAATATCGATTAATTTTCCCTTTCTGAAACAGAGAATTGAGAAAAGGATTTTTAATCAAATAAAAATACTTTGCCAAAAAGTAGATTGCTCAGTCAATAAGATGTGACTGTACAGGGTTGTAGTTTTGTAGAGGAAACTTACTGCTATTTCTTATAAGAGCTAGATTCTCTTTGGGATTTTAGTTGGGTTTGTGTTGGGGGGGGGGGGGTGGTAAAATTACATTTTAAGGTGTTTTAACTCTTCTCTGTAATGTAAATTTAGAAAGTGAAACTGGTCAGTTCCTGGTCAGTGTTTTGGAGCCTGTTTAGCCTTGTCAGGCATCTTTTAGAGAATGTATTTATAAAGACTTAAATGTAAGTTGTTTAGAGACGAAAGAATCATGGTTTAGAGTTACTTCAGTAGACTTTTGTTTCTATTTGTGAATTTAGTAGCATTTTGGGCTTGATATAGAACTTTCTGAAGTCTGTATGAGCTCTTACACTTATTCCCATATTCTAGGATGGTACTCTTACAAATATTTCCCTTCACTGCATTTTCCTATCTGACTTGTTTATTTAGAGAAATCCCAAAACTTGAAAGCTGCATGGATAAAATGGTTGCAGGGTTTTTGAAAGACTTAACTACATTTTAAACGGATGCTGCTTTTCTTTTTAATTTCAAACATTTAATTTTTTATTTGAACAAATGATTATACAATATTGAAAATAACAATTTCAAATCCTTAATCAGTGCATGTGAGGTAGTATGTACTTTTATGACTACATTCAGCATTATATACTTGAAGATCAGATACCACCTCTGGAACAATGTTTTATCCATTTCATGTGCTGTGTATAACATTTTCTCTGAACATTTCCAAACTACAAACTCAAGAGAGCCCCATGAATTAAGACCTTTCAGTTTTGTAAGTGGGGAAGCCGTTGCAGCAAGGTCACATGCAAGGTTGATAACAGAGTGGGGAATGAAGACTGATTGAAATTCTTACTGCAGCCTTCTAACCTTTAGTTACACTTCTCCTGTGCTCCTTTAATTATGTTACTTGACAAAATTAAGGGGTGGAGGACAAGAAAGGGTATTAATCTATTTACTGTCTGCCTAGACTCTTAAGTATTATTTTGAAATAAGTATCTGGATTGTATCCTTTTACCCTATGTCATGGGTTTGTCTAGGGACAATTTTTACCACAATTTTTACTCTATAAAGTAGTTTTTGTCCCTTTGGAGTTGCTCAAACCCATGTTCAATGTAATGTTAACTTTAATCTGTGCTGCTTGAAAGTACTTAGTTAGCTCATTCACTTTTTTCACACTAGATTTATACTGTAGTTGTGGCTGTGTCCATAGCTCTGAAGCAGTTAAATATTTTTTATGGGGTTTGGGAGTTGCCAGAAGAAAAAAACCAAAACAACCTCCCCTCACAGCCTTAAACTGTGAATGGTTAAGCTCTTACCACTCCTGAATGACTTGTGTAGTGTTGTGGTTGTGGGGAGAGTATTGTGAAAAAAAAGCTATTTGTAAATAAGTCTGGCATGGAACTGAGTCATTTGGAGTGACAAATGAAATCTTAACCACTTCTAGCATAACAAAAGTAATTTCTCATATAAATTGGGATCTATCATAAGTGCACGGTTCAGGCACGTGCCCTGCTAAGGTGGCTTGGTTGTCCATGACCTTTGCAGTCCTGGCTCCGTGTAAGGGATGGAACTGCTGGGTTTATCCTGTCTGTCCCTGGCTCAGCTGTCAGCTCCAAACACAGGACAAGGGCAAGATAGAGCCCTGACACACTTCAGTAATTTACCACTTCTGTGATTTTGGAAGTGATTTCCTGCAAAGGCCTCACATGTCAGTTTAAAGAGGAAGGTGGCCTCAATAATTTTCGGCTTGTTGTTGAGTGTCTTCTCATTTAATTACCTCTCTCCTGTGATGGACTTGAGGGAAAATGAGTAGCTATTTGCATATTTATTTTAAAATTGTTGTTTCTTGCATACAAAGCTTTACAATTTTGTAATGATCTCTGTATGGATTCTTCCTTTTCTTAATTCAGCATCCAGTTTTTTAACCGGGATCTAACTCAAAAACGCAGGTGTTTAATTTTCCAGAAATGTGAAGCCACGCTTTTCTAATTTGTTTTATTAGCTTAATGAGATACCTGAATTATAGAGTCATAGTCCTCCCTTTTTTTGTGTGTCTGGACAGTTTTTCTCTGGGCCAGCAACAGCGTAATGCTTTGTCTGAACCTGGGATAAAAGCTCCTGCATGAAATCTGCACTCCCACTGAGACATAATGGGGGAGATTTCTATCATAGGTGTAATGTTTTTAATATAGTAGCTAGAAAATAGTCTAAACCCATTTTCCTTTCCTTGCTTTAGAGTGAAGGCACTTGTGATAATGCCTATTTGTGCATGTTTATTCATGCTTAAATACCTACTGCCTAATTAGTTTATTTTGCTCCCAATGTTTGATGTGTTACATCTAGTATGGAATGGAATTTATCCCATTTACATGCTGTGGAGTAGTAGTTTGCCAGGATTTCACAGTTCTGTGTGGGATGGGAGAGAGCAGCAAAACTGTTTGGAGCGAGTTACTTCCCTGACCCTGTCAGTGCAGAGTTAGTCTGGGATCAGTCAGTCTCTCCCTGAGCTGCAGCTTTGTGCAGGAGTGCTCAAAGGAAGGCACTGAGGAGATTTGTGCTTTCAGTGAGGGTAAAGCATCACTTAGAGCTGGATAATAAAGGTTATTTTCTTGTGAATATTTTGGTTTGCTCTTTATCCCTATAAATATGATTCATGGGATTATTTTTGTGTGTGTGGCTTTTATATGTTTTTCTGCTTTAAGAATATAGGATAATACTCTTACCTCTTTAAAAAAAAAAAAAAAAAAAAAAAACAAAAAACCACCCAAGCTGACTGTGACATTGCATAAATCTAGCAGCAGAGCAGTGGAATTTGGGGATTAATCCATGGGTCTAGACAGGATAGTAAATTTTAGTGTCATGAAGACTGTGTGGCATCAATTCAGTGTCCGAGACTCCAAGGTTAAACTTCCATGTTCAGAGTATGTTCTTGCTTTTGTGGGTGTAGTGGGTGGGAATGTAAATGTTCATTTTCTGATGTGTGGCTCTCATGTGATTTTTGTTTCCTGTGCATTTGGAAATTTCATTTTCCTTCGGGTTTATCACTGTGCTGAGTTTATGCAAGAACTTATTGCAAGTATTAAATCTGCCAGTCAGATGGAGAAACATTTGATCCAATATGAACATAGAACTATTTTAGGGGGAAAAAAATCTTAACCCCCCCGCCCCAAAAAATGGACAGTACAGCACTTGTAGCAGGAAAACTGGTGGTTTTTGTTTTCCAGTCTGTAGTGCCTTTGCTTGTAGTTGGTAGTTTTATCATAGTAATAGCCAGCCTAATTTTGCAAGGTGCCTGCGCTCAGTGCAGAGCTGAGCACTGTCAGAGAACACCAGTGCTGCTGTATAAGCAACATTTTTCCTAACCTATGCAGCCACCAGGCATGTGCTGCACTTTTGAAAGCACGCGGAAACTTCCATGTTTGACTGTGGATGACTTTTGAATTTGTATTCAATTAAGTTCTCTTTAAAGATAAAACAGCAAAGTTAAACAGCAAAGAACTGTAATTGTTGTGGGGGAAATAAAAGTGAAACCATGTGTTTCTTTTCAGTTCTTATGAAATACTCCAGGAAACAGTCCCTACACTAGGGTTTATAAATAATTTTAAATAGAAAAATGCTGAAATACTTGTTTTGTTGATACCTGGATCACTAAATGATTAAAAATGGTTTGACTGTTGCAGAAAGATACCTTGTTCAAGAGTGGCACAGCTGTAAAGAGAGGACTCTTAATGTGTACTGTGAGCTTTGAAGTATCAAAGAGAAGGAAAGCTGAATCTTCTCAAGTTACTGATCTAAACAAGGCTTGTTTGGGTTAGATTGATATTTCTCTGAGTTTGGCTCAATTTAAGCTGGTCATGCAGGAATTTGTTTTGTTTTCAGTTGAAATAATTGGCCTGTTCAATGATTTTATCTGCATTTAAAACTATTATGAAATAGTTTTTCCAGGTCACTGTTCTCCTTCAGACAAGTCCTTAGATGCATGTTATCTCTGCGCCTCACAGTAGTATTAATGGTCTGTTACCAAAGTGACTGATTTACATTTGAGATAGAAAAACATTTTAAAATGTACTTTTTTAATACTTCTGCTTAATTCTATCTCTAATCCTGTTAATGACAAGGCATTTTTATGTTTTCCTGAGAAAAAAAGTAAGCTTTTTAATATCATGTCGTAGAGGATTTCACTTTTTACAAGTGCAGAATTTTATTTCTTGTTTGTGTGGGTAGCCACCATTACAACCTCAAGCTGCTTTAACATTAAAGAAAACCCACCCTGACCTCTAAGCATCTTGAAAAATAACTATGAGCATCTTGCTTAATACAGTCATTAACTTACACTTAATACTTTACTTTGCTTTTCAGGAGCTTGAAGAAATCCGCAAGTGTGGAATGAAAAACTTCCGTAATATCCAGGTTGATGAAGCTAATTTATTGACCTGGCAAGGGCTTATTGTTCCTGTGAGTATAGGTTACTCCTTATTCTTATGAGCTTTAAAATGAGGATCATTTCTATGTCATAAATCTACAATTTAGTACTGTGGCTGGTGGCTATGAAATAATTCCTGCACCCTGACAAGGATACCTTTTTTATTATTATAAAATCTATCCTTCAGAGCTGTGCATTTGGGCAGCAGATGATTGTTAATAAATACGAGGTGAGTTTACACAAGTGATACTGCAGCTGGAATGTGCTCCTGGTTTTAAATCTTGTCTCTCTTCAGAGATTACACCCTGTGTAATCTGGGACAAAGAACATAATCTTCCTGTCTCATTTGAATGTCTTCTGTGGTTTGTTTTATCCGATATATGTTACTTTATGTTTGCTATAACCAGTCTGAAGAAAAATCTTTCTGTAACTGCAGGGTGTTCTACTCCCAATCCATCCCTGGATGCTGCATTATTGTAGGCCTAATCCAACACTGGAGCTCAGTGGTGGCACTAAGTCTTGGAAGAGTGAAGCATATGACCTTTTATTTTGTATTAAGTTTTTACATTTTGTTTTTACATTTAAGTTTTTTACATTAAGCTTAAAGTACAAAATCTACATCAGCATAAATAATGATTAAAAAAAAGGAAGTATGAAATGCTTTTACTTCTTTTTTTTTTTTAAATTCACTAGATTTATTTCTAGGATCAAATTGAGTACTGGGAAAAGTTTGATGAAAAGGAAAAGGTTTGTATATTCAGAATTGAGCTCTTTAAAAGAAAACGTCTTTATTTAGGCATTAGTTAGTGCCAAAAAATTAATTTATAAAAATGTTTAATTTTTTTTAAGCACTACGGTCTTCTAATGGAGAATGTTTAGTCTAAGTAGATAACCACTGTGTTAGTCAAATAGAGAGGGATTTATTACTTAGGGGAAAGTAGGAAATCTACTGCATTGAATTCCTTGGTTGAAAGTCCCTTGGATTTTTCCCGTCTTGTTTCCCACTGCTGTGGCTGTAGCAGTGGGAAATGCCTCTCTTGGTTTTATTGAGTTACTTCTAAGCCTGCAGCAACTGGGGCTGTGCCACTGGGGCAGCAGTTCTGCTTTTCTGTGGATGCTACCAAAAAGCCCCTCCAGCCAGTGGAAATCTGTCTTTTTAATATATACATAAGACTTTGAGACATCTTTGTAGCGGTGCCTCTGCCTTGTTACTCTGGAATTCCCAAGACACAGGCTGAGATAATGGCTGGGCCTTTGGGCTTTAAATGTTATAGAATACATTTAGTTACTCTTTACTTATGTGCCTGCAAGTGATTCCTTGGAGTGGTTGACACTACTCTTACAAATAAAGCAAGCGGGATCTGACACTGAAATTTGACAGAGCTGAGGAACAACTGCTTTAATCAGCCACTCTAGTGGTTGTGGTTCGTGTGTAACAGTTTAGTGCTTTGATAATACTTTGAAGCAATGTAAGGTTGGTAAATGTGACTAATAAAGCAAAACACAAAAATACTTGCTTTTTCCTGTTAAATTAGGAGTGTGTGGTGTACAGTAGCTATTTTTAACAGTACAGTAGCTATTTTTGAGTTTCTCCTCAGCAGAGTATGACTGTAGTTGTTTGTTTTGCAAAGATTCGAAGCATCACAAATGTTTAAATGTTGTTGGAGTTAAGTGTGCTCCAAATGTGCCTTTTGGATTGTAATATGCCCTGTTACAGGAGAAGCAGCCTTAAATTCACTGCTGACATAGTTAAGGGAGAATTTTGTAATTAAATTATACTTCCTGTAGTAATTAATGTGTTGTATGTGTTCAAAGAGTAGTATAGGTTTTTATTCTGAGGATAATCTATAGGCGATGTTTTAGTCTTAGCACCTCTTCAGCTATTTTGATAGTGGAGTTGATGGGTCAGAAATGCAACACACAAACTCGTTGCAAGTTTTTGTTTTTGGTTTTTTCTCTGAGTATTTGCTTTTGAAATTTCACATGCTGTTTGCATTTAGAAAATGTTCTTGCTTAAGGTTTAATGAAGTACGCTTCAGTAAGAGTAACCAGTTACTGATTATTAAACTCTATAACTAGGCATTACTTTGGTCAGCTGCTTAATAAAGGTGTGAAAGATAAAGGTTAATATTTTCGTGTTCATACAGAATTAATGTGAAAGGTAATGTGAAGGTGAACGGTAAAACTTCAGAAGCTTTTGTTTCTGACATATTTTGCTCTTCAGAACAACTGTTAGTTTCTAAGGGTGTTCACTCAGTTGAGAAGCAAATTGAAGGTACCTGGTCAACCTATTTTCCTGTTATGAATTGTAGAATAAGGTAGTTTGTGTACCATGGATGTCCAAGGTACATTATTTGTTCAATTCAATGTCAAAATAAATTATCTCTACCCCAGGCTCCTTATTCTTGTAACAGGTACTGATGGTGTACCATGAATTTCATTTCACTTAATCAAAATTGCTGGCTGTGGACAAACTTTTGCAGAGCAAAAATACTCCAGGTGAATCCAAGTCGTGTTTTGGTGTTTAAAATTCTATTTCTCTTGTCTGTCAAAATATATATAACAAATAATTGGGAATTAATTGCTTGAATAGTCTACATACACTTTTGTTTCAATGCGTTGGTCAGGTACAGTGAAGAAAATGGATGTTTTTAAGGCAGGTCACCTCCCGTGTTTGTTCACTGAACGTCCTGAGAAATTAGAGCTTGTGATGGAGGCAAGAACAAGTAAGCTGTGGGGGAGAGGGCACTGACTGCTTAAGTTGTCACCACCACCAAAAATTATTTGTTAAACTTCCAAAGGTTTTAGGATTGCTTGGGTAAAAAGTGATTTTAAAGCCACTGTAGTTACTTCTTCTCTTAGCTGCAGAAACTGTGGTGTATTTCTTACAAACACACAACCAGATTCTCCATGTGGATGAACTTAAATGTTTTCTTTTGACTAGTATTTTTATACAACACTGCCTTGCCCCCAATACTGGTAAATCCTGGAGTGGGTTTGATTGCAGGGAATGGTCTGGTTGCTAATGAAGAATGTGTGTGAGAGGAGGTTGTAGCCAGGTGAGGGTCGGTCTCTTCTCCCAGGCAATCAGCAGTAGGACAAGAGGGCACGGGCTTAAGCTCTGCCAGGGCAGGTTTAGGTTGGATCTTAGAAAGAAGTTCTTTTCAGAGAGAGTGATCAGGCACCGGAATGGGCTGCCCAGAGAGGGGGTGGATTCACCGTCCCTGGAGGTGTTTAAGGTGAGGCTGGATGTGGCACTGAGTGCCATGATCGAGTAATCACAGAGGGGTTGGATCAAGGGTTGAACTTAATGATCTCAGAGGTCTTTTCCAACCCAGTTAAGTCTATGATTCTATGATTATACTTTACACCAACTGGAAACTCTCATCCTTTGATTGATGTTCCCAGTGTTTGGAAAGGCTTCATTCCACAGTTGCTGTTTTCAGTGCAGAACAGTATTTTCATAAGCTTTAAATGTAGCAATGGTTTATTTTTCTTCTGTCTCCCTTTTACAGTCAGTATCTGAAGCAGTATCAATAGTCTAACAGGTTTTCTAAGTGAGTCTCTTGGCATTGTTTTTTGTGTTTCAGCATGGAGAACTTCACAGTTCTCTCATCATGCTCCTTCAAAACTGATCTGATAAAGAGTGGGTGCTAAAACTGCATACAAATTCAGAATGTTCTCATCAGCAGACGCAGTGAATATCTATCTTTAGTACCCATGAATGCTCAGAAAATTTTTTGTGTAGTCAGCACAAAAACATCCTCAGAACATTTAAGGAGATCTGACAAATCGTGTTGCTTTGCTGCTGATGCATGTTGTAAGACACAGAAAATAACTGTGTTCAGAAAACCCATTTCCCTTGTCAACCTTCCTGTTAGTGTCTTGGAAAGGGTTTACAATGTTTTTTGAAACACAAAATTGGGAATAAAACTACTTGTTAAGTAGGGCCTAGAGTTGGGAGTAAATGGGGTTGGATGCTTTCTTACCAGTAGAAGTGTCAGCCAGCTGCAGGACAACGGCAGTCTGCTTTTTTCCAGGGTGGATGCAAACAGGTTGTATTGGCCCTGTCCCCAAACAGGTTTTGATGTTTCCTGACACACAGGCATGGCAGTACGTGTTGGAAGAAAGTGCCTTTCAAAGAAGTTGTTTGATAGATCCAAGTCTGGAGCATGATTTTTTTTACTTGAGTCCATTAGTATGTGCCATGTTCTTAACATTCTGCCTTCTTATTGCAGGACAATCCTCCATATGATAAAGGAGCCTTCAGAATCGAAATCAACTTCCCAGCAGAATATCCATTCAAACCTCCTAAGATTACATTTAAAACAAAGATCTATCACCCTAACATCGATGAAAAGGGGCAGGTTTGTCTGCCAGTAATTAGTGCTGAAAACTGGAAGCCAGCAACCAAAACTGACCAAGGTAGGACTCCATGTGGAGAGAGAACTGGGTATGGAGAAACTTCGTAGTAAGTTCATATTTAAAGCTAATAATGTGTCAACTTGTCAGCTGCTGCTGCTCTTGGGGTGTATTTGTTCTAAGGTTTGTGTCATGAATCACATGAGGTATGCAAGACTTATGGAATCTCATTTTGTCAGTGGCATGTGAGGTGATGGCACTGACATGTGGCATTTCCACCTCCAGGAAACCACAAAACTCCTCATGACTGAAGAGTTTATTAAGGTATACTTGAAAGTTTTGGTGGTAGTTTGTGTGGGAGTTATTTTGTGTTTCTTTTTAAACAGTGACTTTAGAATCCAGAGGTGTTCAGTACATTTCTGGATGTTTGAAAGAAAGGGTCTAACACTTCAAGGCTTTGTATATTTTATAATCAGCCATGTGGTTCAGTAATTTGATATGGCTTGAAATATCAAGGGAGTCATCAACAAAATGTGAAATCATAACACAGATTAATTTGTAGATCTAAAAAGATCACTGCTGTAAAGTCTACTGTGTAGAGTGTCTTAGGATAAGAATTCAAATATATTAAGGAAAAAAGGTACATCAGGTTCTGTGGCAGACCGAGAGTGTGATTCAGGTAGGTTTTTTTCTGTTGTTGGCTTGAGAGTTTCCCATTTTTTTGGCAGGTAATGATTAGTTTGATATTAAGCATTTATTATTATACATATAGAAAGAACAAACATCCTTGCAAAAAATGCTTATTTTTTAAAAGTATTAATTCTGGTGCGTAACAGTTGAGAGCAGTGTGAGAGCTTTGGTGACGCTAAAGTATCTTGGTCCACAGGAGAAAGTATATATATCTTCCAGGCTCCTCTTTAAGACTGTTTTCACTGGAACTGTGTTCCTGATGGGAAACAATGCTGTACTTAACATTTCTTTTTCCTGTGTCCTCCTGCTAATGGAAGTACTTACAGTTGGTGTGATCTTGCCCCAAAGACAAACCAGCAAAATTTCTGTAGTTGTTTTAGAAGAGAGGAGATGGAAACAATGTGTAGAAGGCTTCTGTTAACACTTGAGCTGCTGTCTTGGTCCTATTAGCCTTTTCTAGTTAGGTAAACAAATTACATGTGTCTGCCCAGCTTGAAATGCAAGCTAGCATTAGTTGGAACTGCTGAAGCAATTGTCTGCATGCAGGAAAAACAGTTGGTGTCTCCCTGAGAAGCAGCAATTCCCATTTTATCTGAGAGAGTGAATAAAAGCTGTGTTAAAATCAGAATTTGGGACAAACCCAGGGTACCAAAATAATGCAAGTCTCTCATGATTATCTTTGTTGTGTTCTTTCATTTGTCTTTGGACTTGTTCTTCAAAAAGTTGTTTTAGTGTCAACATCTGTTGTTACTGCATGGTTGTATGAACCTGTGACAGTGTTATTACAGCCCTGCTTAAATGCCTGTTCCTTTCGCTTCAGATTTCTTCTGCACTGAAAAATCACCCTCAGTCTGTTTGCTGTTTGGGCCTTTCTCAATGAAATAATGTGACAGTACAACATCAAAGTGATTGGTTTTGTTCAGTGAGGTGTCAAGAAAGTGGAGAGATTATGTTCATCATAAATCAATAACTCACCTTTCATTCACATACTAAATGTGCATCTTACTGCTGTACTTTTTATTTATGCTTAATATTAAAAAAGACTGCTATGGCAGTATAGTTTTTAAATGCTGTGGATATTGAGGCAGTTCCTGTTATGACTTTTTCTGGTGTGTTTGTTTCTTACTGTGTTATTAAGGTTACTGAACACACATTTTCTCTCCAGTGTTTTAGCATGTTTTGCTTTAGAGAGAAGGGATTGTCACATGCAGTGTTGCTGCTGGTTTCATAAGCAGTCAATAATGTGGTGGCAGTTGTAAGTCCAGGGCTGGTGAGTTACCGTGAAGGAAGCTAATAGCAATTCTACATTCCTTAGATAGTTTGTTGCAGTTTCAACTTGGATTTGTGGTAAGAAGTGTTCCTGTTTAGCAGTCCAGAGTTGAGTATTTAGTTTGAGGTATGTTCCCGTTCCTGTCAGGTGAGGGTAGAAAAAGAGTATGAGCTTGACAAGATCAGTGCTCCAAAAGAAGCCACTCTAGTCTTCCTGATTCTACTGGAGTGATAAGCATTGTAGGAACTTGCAAAGGAGAATCCAGTTGAATTGCTAAGTACATGTTTCAGAACAAAGGACAGACTCTGCCTTTCCACACACACGTGGCTGAGCTGTGGACCACTCCTCTGCAGGATGGGGCAGGTGTCAGTGGTGGAAGTGAGTTTAGGAGGAAGCAGCTGGCCCTGGTGTGCAGTACATGAAGTGAAGAGGGTTTGTTATACTCACATTAAAAACCCTGGGAGTGTATCCTTGTCTTACTCTGAGTAGCACAGACTTACCTCAAACGATTGCTGCTCATGCTGCTCCAGGTGTTGGCAGGGAAGTGCTCTTTGTGTAGGCCTGCCTCCAGGACACCTTTGAGTGACAGGACAGGCGAACTCTCTATCCTTGTGAGCCTTTCAGTGGCCATGAGGAATGTGTGAGGAAAATGTGGCAGTAAATGTCACTGTGGTGAGGTTTGCTGTGTAAATGTCAGGTGCATTTCTGTTTCCTGAAGAATGACATTTCCTCGGTGACATAGCTGTGAGTAGAGAGTGAAATGCCCCTTCCAGCTCTCACCCCTTTGTCTGCCTGGTACATCCCTACTGGTGTCTGCCTCAGTCAAAAACCATGAGAGTAAAGGGAAGACTTGCCTGCTGTTCACAGGGGAATTAAGAGTCATAGAGAAATAAAGCTGGAAAAAAGGGTTTCCAGAAGTAGGCCCAGTCGCAGCTGCATCACTGTGACAGGTGTTGAGAAAAATGCTTCATGGTGGAAATTCCATCTTTACCCAATCCCTTTAGGTGAATTTGTCTGGGAACTTTGATTCTTTTTGAGCCACAGGGGAGTATTTCAGAGGGGATGCCAGTTATGGGAAATCATTTGTAGTGCACTTTGGTCTCTATTTATGTTGATTTTGTTTACAACTACAATTTTCTGGTGTTCATTCATGGTCATTGAACTAAATCTTGGCATATTGCTCCAGCTTACTCATGTCCTGCATTTGAAAAGGCCCGAGATTTATGGGGATGTATTTAAATGCAGTTAAAGCGCTTTTCTTACTGGGGAATTTTGCTTACAGTTTGATTTTTAAAAATGAACCATCTTAGTGTCTGACAGTCTCTATACTTCTTTTGACAGTAATCCAGTCCCTCATAGCACTGGTGAATGATCCACAGCCCGAGCATCCCCTCCGGGCTGACCTAGCTGAAGAATACTCTAAGGACCGTAAAAAATTCTGTAAGAACGCTGAAGAGTTTACAAAGAAATATGGTGAAAAGCGACCAGTGGACTAATCTGACACAACTGCTGTCAGCAACGTGATAGAAGATCGGAGCAGTGCATTTGAGACACCCCGTAAAGCAGGACTCTATGGAAAATTGACAAGTGCCACCTTTCGGTGTGAACTTGTGGCTGTTACTAACTTTCTACAGTTTTCTTAATCAAAAGTGGGCTAGGTAACCTGTAAAGAAAGGATTAAAATTTAAGATGTTCTAGTTCTGCTTTCTTTGTTTAAAAATCACTGCTTCAATATACTTTAAACTACGCTGTTTTCTTTTTCTTGTCAGAATTTATCAAAAATATCTTAGACTTATATTCTGCCCTTAAATTGAAAAGGTTGTGGCTGTCATTTCTTATTTTTCCTTGCAGTTCCCACTATCTTGAGTTCATTCGCTGAATTTTAAACCCAATCCTCAAAGTGATGTCTTAGGAAAAATATCCCAGTTCTGGCAGAAAATGATTGAGTGTTTGGCAGTTTTGTTTACTTTTCTTTTTAAATGTTGCACTGTGCTTTGTGGGACTTGTTGCAAGTTCCCCTGAACTTCAGTTTGTAACATAATAAACAAAAACCAACCCAACCCCACAAAACCAATCAGAAATAATGTCTGGGTCTGATGTAAATCTGGCCAATGTCTATTAAACGGGGAAACCCAAGTTTTTGTGTGCGTCATTGAATTAGAATGTGGCTTATGTTCTGCTTTTGGAATACTTTGGGGAAAAAATCTGTAGCAAACAAGTAGTGGAATGTGATTGCAAATTTCCTTCACTTCTATCCTTAATACCTATGCAGAGCAACAGGAATGTGCACAGAACAACATTGCAACCAATCCAGGAGAGTGTCAGAAACTGAGGACCAAGAGGTATCAAAGTGATAAACTTTTTTTGAGTTTAAAATTGGTATTTTGGAGATGTTCATTTTGAGTTCAAGAACTAAACCTACCAGCACTGCTGTTATCTCTGAACATTTTCCATCAGAATGCGTAATAAACACCTATTTTTATGGGGTGGCACTTGTGCGCCTTCCCAGCCCCTCTGCTGCTGGGTTCTGACTGGCACTGGAGCAAGGACAGGGCTGAGCAATAAGGTATGAATCTGCTTTGCTGCTGCTGCTCCTGTGTTTAAACAGCTGGGCTGGGTGATTCAGTGAGCGTTCAGGTGTCATTCTGGCATTGTGGCTTAATCAGGCAGAGCTGTTTGCCGGTTGCTCTGGGGCACTCCTATGCATGCTGAAGGAAGCCCTTTCTGTTCAGAACTGAGCATCCTTGGCTGTGTCCCTGCTGCTTGTCACCTGCCTTCTCTCCCCAGAGTGATTTGTAGCTCCACAGTCAAACTGCCACACAGTCAAACTGCCATGTCCCCCCTACTCTCCAGCTGGGGTCTGTTACTGAGCAAATGGATTATCTCCAGAAATCCATCAGTATCTGGGAGCACGTATCATTTTGATTTGCAGGAAGCTGAGTTAGAAAATCCCTGACACTTGGGTGGTTGCCTGTACTCTTAAATTCAGTTTTCATACAGCCTCTGCCTTTGCAACCTTTCAGAACTAATGCGTCAAGCAGTAAGTCTCTCTTGGTTTTAATGTCTTGTGTATTTGCTATTCCCTCATTCATCCTTCTCATCTGGCTTTCATTTCTGATTTAGTGTAAACAATGACAGCCCAGTACCTCACCTCTTTGAAAGTAATTTTTTTATAAGTTAGGGACCTAAGAAATGTTATGTTTAAGTGTTCTTAGACAGATTTTTTGGCAGGTAAATAAAGTTAAACCATATTCACCTTATTTACAGAAACTTGCATTTCCTAAGTGTTTTCAGGCTTGTGAGAGCACTATTACCAAATTTTCACATCTTTGTGTCTTCATTTGCAGAAAGTTGGTACTGATTCTATTTCATTCACGCTCACTCAGATTCATAATAAAATAATGCCAAATTATCTGTCAAACTGAAGTGTGTAACTTCCATATCACCTGAGTTACTGTACCTTTGATCATGTCTCTTGGCATGGAAACTTACCATTCTCTAAATTTTACCTTGAAACAAAACTGTAGCACTAGTTTGCTGCCCTTGTTGCTACTCAGTAGTTACTCTGTGGTTGTAAAGCCTCTCAGGTCAAAGACTGCATCTGTCTGCATCACTGTGACTCGGATGCTGTTGGAAGGGAAGGGAAGGGAAGGGCTGTGTGATCCAAGGAACTCGAGTCACGCAGTGCTGCACCAGCCATTCCGATTCCAGCTGCAGAGGTCACATGGAAGACAGATCCTGCTATCAGTTCTCTGGGTGTGTTCTCCCTAGTCCAGTTGCTAAACTGCGAGATGTGTAACCCAAGTGCTGGTGCTGTCTGTCAGACAGCCTCTGAACAAAGGGATCCAACACTGTTGTGTGGCTCAAGTCTGAGGAGAAGAAATCCAAGTGTGAAGTCCTATGTTAACTCAGGAAACCCAGCTCTTGTTCTCTCTGGTTCCCTAAGCCATGCTGAATTCTAAATGTGCAGTTGAACATCCACAATAAAAGCAGCTCACTGGTGAAACTACACCCAGGAGTACTGGTATAGGCTTTCTGCAAGTCCATTCTGCTACCCTAATAAAAATTGCTCTCAAAGGCTTTGTGGCATGGTTTTATTTTCAGAGAGGTCTGGGGGTTAACCGGAATCTTTGTATTGTTTGTAATTTGGACTTGGGTTGCCTTTAAAGCTTTCATAGAACCACTGAGCAACTTCCTTATCTCCCTACATGCAATTGAAAGGTTCCCTATTTAGAAGTCTTTTAGTATTCTTTATTCATTTCTCCAATTAAACGAAAATTTAGGGTTTAATGCTATTCATTTACTTTTTTTCTTTGCAGTACAGTGCTCGGGTACTGCTGCTGTCAGGTTCTATTGCTCAGCTGCCAGGAAATGCCTCCAAAATTCAACAGGTGTGTTACGTCCAGTTGGTTGTGATCAGGGCAAATTCAGCCGTTAGAACATGAAGCAATTTAAACGTTAAAAATGTCCATGGAAAACACGATGACATTCCATAACCAGCTGAAGTCTCTCCCGTCACGGCGGTTGCAGTGATCCCGGCGGGCGCTGGGTGGCGCTGGGTGGTGGTGCCGTTCGGAGCGCGGGCCTGACCCCACTGGGAGAACCTTTGAAATAGCGTCATCCCAAAAGGTAACAACTGCCCTGGTCACACCCGGCCGGGAGTGCCTTTAAAAACAAACTTGTCGTATATCTAATTAATTCTCTGCAATAATTTAGGAAATAATCTGGAAAAATATTCGCTATGGCATCCTTGTTTTTCCTATTTGTGCAGGACAAAAATGTCCTCAAACATGTTACAGGGAAGGTCAGATAGTTCCCAGTAAGGACAGAAAGGCAACGGAAACCCTTCTGGAGCTACCAGGCAGCCACAGGGAGAGCAGAAAGGTGGGTAGATTTAGTTCATTCACCACGTATACGCAAACCCAAAAGCCTCCTGAAGCACTGCAATAGAAAAGGCCTGAGTTTATTTTTCATTTAAAAGAATGACAATCATATTGACATTTTTAATATTAAAAAACATGGTTAGCAAAAATGATTACATTAAATGGATCACTTATGTGCAGAAAATGAGTATAAACAATCTAAAATAATTTCTCCCTGTGTGAAAGTTCTATAGGAGTGCAGGGCTGCAGTTAAAAGCATTAAGCATTGCTGGGGCTTATTGGAGTTCAAATGCTTTGGTGGCAAGAATGAAAGGGACAGATACAGGAACCTTGTCCCCTTGCAGACCTGCTTGTAGTTGGCATAGGGCCATCCCTGTGTTTGTCCTGAGGGGCAGTGGGCAGGGCAGGATCAGTTGCTGGTGCTCTTGTACACAGCAGTTACTGAAATAGCAGATGGGTCAACAGTTGCTGTTTTTGCACAATCATCCAAAAAATAAGAAAGCCTCTCTGAAAGGACTGTGGCCAATGTTACTTTCCTATGGGAGCTTAATGCCAAAAGGCAACGTAAATAGGCAGGGACAAAATTACTGCCGGCTGAGGTTGCTCCTGAAAGGGGCTGCAGATCCCACCGGGCCATGTGTATTATCTGACTGCTCTGAGCAGAGGAATGCTCTGAAGGTGACCTGCACGTGCCCTGCACCCCTCCCCACCTATGAGCAGGGATGAGTGGAGGGGCAGGGGCCATGACTGAGTGCTTTAGGAAAACCAAATGCTGATGGTTTCCAGGCCTCCCATGACCTACACCAAGCAGCTGCTCTAAAGCAGCACCTGCTCCTCCAGCATGTTTATTTTTTTGCCATTAAGTCCAAAAAGAGAAATGATCGTACCCTCAGGGTGCTGCAAAGTGTCTCACAACAGAGCACATCTCTGTGCTGCTCCTTCGTTGGCAGGAGCTGAGCCCTGGGAGGCAGCTGGGCCTCAGCTACTGTGCTGCACTGCGTTGGGGCGTCACAGAAGGGGTATGTCACATACAGAGCAGATGCTGTGGCCTAAATACTAGCGGTTGTGGCTCTGGGACACTGCCTAGAGCTGCTCACAGGGTATTGCTCTTCCATTCCCAGGCTGTTCACAGCTCCTGTCAGCTGTGCCAGGGAGTATGAAACTGATAACAGTGTCTGTTCTCTGGACACCAGCAACTACCTGGCTTCAGAGAATGGATGGATGGATGGATGGACGGGCAGCCGGACAGACGGACGGACGGACAGACGGACGGATGGATGGATGTCGGATGGATGGATGGATGTCTGCTCATTTATTTAAAGATCTTTGAATGAACACAGCTGAATGTTCCTGCTTTTGTAATGGCTCTGCAGCTCCGGCTTAATTAACGTCTGGAGTTCATGGAGGCGCTCCCAGGACTGGGAGAAATCATCTGGTCCTTCCCCACAGCCACCAACGGGTGGGACACTGGGGTACCCCGGGTGCACCATCAGTTCAATGGTGACTGTCCTGCTCTGCAGTGCTGGGTGTGCAGGCGAGGGCACCCTGGATGTGACCTCCAGGATGGCAGAGTTGATGGCGCTCCAGATGCTGTTCACAGACATATTCTTGCCCATGGTGCTCAGGCCTATATAATTGTCAGGCCACCTGGAGCCAGGGGAGGGAATACTGATATTAATGCTAACGAGGTAGATAGAGAACTCTGTTATGTCCAGTGGATTAGGAATCAAAATTTACCTACAATGCAAGGCTGAAAAGGGGGAGGGGGATTTTAGAAGTTTGAAATATAAGCAAAAGTCAAAACAGAACTTCAAGCCAGTCATGCTTTCTCTTTCCTTATTGAAACGAGGATCCTATTTCCAGCAGCAGTTCTGCAGTGACAGCAACCCCCAGCATCAGCAGTGCTGCTGGGACAGTATTGACATACACTGTGTCACAGCACATGGGTTGTTTGGTATCTGTGAGCTTACAGGTGCATTTTGTTGGCCCAAAAGGGAAGAGCAGAGCTAAATTGAAAAATGCCACACTATCAAAGTAACTTACACGTGAATAATACCCCTCAGGTAAGTAGAAACAAAAGTGACTGAAATAAAATGGAAACCATTCAGCTAAAGAAGTGTTCTGCCAGAATGTAACAAAGGGCCATAATACCTGGACAAACTGTTACTTCTAGAGAACAGCTACAGGCTGGTTCTTAGTAGATTCGACACAGGTTTCTTTCAGTCTGGCTGCAAACATTGGCCCTACTGCAGCCTGAACGAACCCAAGAGGGCTGACCCAAGTGCACATGAGAGCAGGATGAGAACGTTTTTGGAAGAAACCAAGGCTGCAGCTTTTACTGCATGGTCAAAGAAGAGCCCAGCTGAACACTCGGCTCTTCTTGAACAGAGTCTGCAGGACTTAGCAGAAGAATTTGAAGTAGGAATATAGTACCCTTGCCAACACCTCGCTGCTGTGCAGTGTGTGTTCTCCAGCATCACAACCAGGCTCCAGGGGCTCAGCGCGACCCTTCTGCACAAGTGCTGAAGTCCAGTTGCAGCACTAAGTTCCCTGAGCTTTCAGCCCCTCGCTCTTCGCATTTCCCTGGGTTTCCCCGTGATCGTGTTTTGGTAAGAGCTCGTCCCTCCTCGCCTGCCCCGGCCGGGAGCGGCGGGAGCGGGGGCGGAGCGTGGCGGACACAAACGCCTGGGGCGGCCCCACCAGTTCCTGCGTGCCCGGAGAGGCGGCTCTTGGAGGTTCCCGGGCAGGCCCGGGCGTGCGGGGTTTTCACCGCGCTGTCCTGGCGTGGACCTGACCGAAAGGTGCGCTACTCTCCTGCTGAACTGCGCTGTGAGTTTCTGTGCCCTTCCTTCACTTAAAAACAGGCTGGAGCACGGCCCGCGGGCTCTGGAGGGATGGGGCAGGGTGAAATGCCAGCCTGCTGCTGGTGTTCAGGACCACTGATACTAAAAAAATTTACCAAAACAGAATATTTTTTCAGTGGACTGAAAAACTAACAAAATCTGCCCCAAAGGACAGGTGACTGCAAGGGCATCGAGTGAAATGTCTTTAATCCATAAGGCACTAAGCTTTTAAGAAAAGTACGTTATCAGGGTAAGGGCTGACCTTTTTGGACTTGGCCCCTGAGGTGCAGGACAGACAAGACTGTTTGCTTAGAGCAGTGACCACTAGCTGTGGCAATGCAAGCTCAGAGCTTCTTGGTTCTCCTCAATGACAAACACTTGTTTCTAATTAGTCTCTTTCCTGCTACTTAAAACCTTTTCTTCATTGTGCCAGGTAGATGAAAAGTTATTTCTTGAAACCTTTCCCTAGATCATACTTTTAATGTTCTGGTGTTGATGCAGCATTTCTCCTGCCATGCCAGATGCCAGGCTAATGCAGCTTCACTAGGAAGGTTGAGAAACAGCCTCTGAAAAGCACATTCCCTTTCAAATGGGAAGTGAGTCATCTCTGTTCAAACAAAACTTCCTAAGCCCTAGTGCCCCTGGCACTTTTGTACTCCTCCTGAATCTCTCTGTAAGCCCAGAAGCAGAAAAAGAAAGGTGGTGTTCCATTTTTGAAAGATATTATCGGGAACCGATAAGATCTTAAAGTTTTACTACAAAAAGGACGGGTAATGCCTGTCTTACCTTATTCCATGCTTTGTAAATACATCCACTGTGTTAAAAGAATCTTCTTCTACTCCCAGATAAAACTCCATCAGGGATGGTGGAATCCAGTCACAGTTATGAAGGCCTGGCTCTACTGGGACACGTGTGTACTTAATCCCATATTCCTCTAACACCTCTGCAAACACGTGCCTGACCTCTGCAAGTATAACCAGGGACAGTATAGTCAGGAATTGCATAACCAGCTTATCATGTCCCCTATGAGATGTTAGCACAGAGGCTCCTTTCCTTACCATGTTCAAGAAAATAAAATCCCATTTGGTTTATCTTCTGCTGAAATGGTTTTCTTCATCTGGATAGGAGTCACCTTCTATACTGGAAATATTTCTCCCTTACCATCTACTGTAGGTGCCTTGTAGTTCTTTCCTTCAGCACTGAGCATTTAGTCCAGCCCCTCCTTCTAAGTGAGTGACTCTGGTCGTAGAGTGCACCAGAGGTGACTGAGCTGTCAGGAAGTCCCTGCACAGCCAGAGCAATGTTATCCAGAGGCAGTTTAGAGCTGGCGTGGGGAAACCTGGATTCTTTTTTTTACTCAGTTTTCCATCTCTGTACCACGGTGACCTTATTTTCAAACCAAGGACAAAAGGTACTTGCTCATCTCTTAAACATGCTGGGACCTGTGGGCAGGGACTGGGATGGAAACAACTGACAGTATGGAGCTCTTGTAGCACCTGAAAGAGTCGCCAGCTTTTGCAAACCATAGAGCAAGTGTCTTACAGTGAGGTTTATTGCTCAAACAGGGAGCTGTGGCAAGGGGAGGCCCCTCTTGATTGACTCTGACTGCCTCACCTGCTTGGCACTGGGAAGAGGAGGATTTCCTTCTCACCTGGGAGGACATGGACGTGCTGGTGCCCATCCATGTGAGGAGGCAGGTGACCTGTCAGCTCCCGGAACAGCTCCACCTGGGCCTTTAGCTCCTGCTTCACCTGTGCCGCAGAGAAGGGTCAGAACAAGACCTGTCAGGAAGCTGAGAGCAGGAGAGAGGAGGGACTGCTGGGGACATCACCGGCCAGGAGTTGGAACCTGACCCTGGGAGGCACCAAGTGTTGTGATTATAAATGGATTAAATGGATATGTAGCTCTGCTGGGTTGCCCAGAGCCTCTCTGGCATAGGGCTCTTCGTGGTACTGGTCATGGGGATGGTGCTGATACTGGGATTTTCTAAAATACATAGGGCATTTGAATACCCATTTCCCTTTAAAATGAAGGGGGAAATGGGTGTTCATATCCCACAGGCAGTTTTGATCACCTGAACATGTTTGTTCGTGCTCCCAGGGCAAAACCAGTGATCTCCCTAGAGAATAAAAGCCTGTCACAAGCAGAAGAAAAGCTTAGTGCCTACTCTGTTATTTGCTCTTTAGTGTTCTCTAGGTTTTTTAGTAAATACCAGTTCCAATGCCTCTTCTGCCCCCTCAGATAAGCAGTTAACAGGGTTAGGACATTAGTGTATGCAGGCACTGAAATGGGGAGGAATGAGTTCTCAAAGGCTGCAGCTCTCAAAGCCTTTGGCAGAAGGAGGCCCATGTCCTGGAAAGCCATCTCCAGCTGCACAGTAAAGTCAAGAGTCATCTCTAAGCTTACTCACAGCTTGGATCTGGGAAATTTCTTCAGCTATTATGTGTTGGGATAAGTGCAGGCTGAACTTTACCAGGAAAGCAAGTTGCAGGATTGTATGTGGCTTTCTCCTACCTCTGACATATTCAGGAGACCTCTTGATAGAGCTGTTCTGAATCCCATTTTTCCATGGAAGAATCCATCTTGGTTGAGCAGAGAAGAGTTTGTCTTGAGTACCTCACACACTGGGGAGCCCTCAGAAAGGTTGGCGTGAAGGCCTATTGGGATGCTGTACCTGTAACAAGAATGAAACATCTGTTAAGCTTTGCACCTCCTTTACTGTGGCCACACTGTGTGTAGGGGAGGGGTTAGGGGGAGATTTCAGTGAAAGAACTAGACTGATCTCAAAAGTGTTGATGTACTCACTGGAGCACATCTTTGTATTTCTGCTCTGCTAGACAGACAAGCACAGTGACCCTAACCAGAGCAGAATATCTCCAGATAACCACCCTGTGCAGTCTGCCAGGGGCCCAGTCTGTGAGACCTCCCAACTCTGCTCCCACCCTGGCTCACATCATGAGATACTGTGGGTTAAATGCTGTAACTACACTTAGTAACTGCGGTCACCAGTGACCAACAGAAAAATCTGGACTTGCATCCTTTTCTAAAGCACTTCATTAGCCGTTGCTAGGTATGTCCTTGAGTTGTTCACCCTATTAAAGATGGTACATTTGAGACATCTGAGTTTTAATTTACAACTTCTAAAGCTGCCCTTAAGTAGAATCCAGTCATGTTTGTTTAGTGGAGCAAGAGAGCTTGTGGGGAAAAGGGTTTCTATGACCTGGTGATTTCTGTGCAGCAGGGCCTGATTGTTTTGTTGATGATAAATATTCCTCTGGTGTTCACACCTGAGGCCTGAGCACATGACACACGCACAGTAAATCCCCTGAAGTGGAAGGCGCTGTCATTGGGAGTGTGGCCCTTGGGCAGGCAGCTGGGCAGGAGGCAGCTACAAAAGGGGTGCTGCGAGAGGAGGGCTTCCCCTGCATCGTGTGACCTGCTGGGCACTGTGCATGAGCCCAAAGGCAAAGGGAGATCCTGTGGTTTTGTTTTGTTTTTTTTCAGAAGTCCACCCCAGAGTCCACCCCAGATTCTTTTTCAAGTCTTTGGGACGCTTGACTGCATCAGCTGGAGCATTATTTGTACCAGAGTCACTGCTGTTTGCAAGAAAAAAGGATTCATGTGTTACCATGAATCAGCAGATGGACTTCTTTTGTTGAGTACTCTCCTTCTCATGTGTTGTGGGAGGGTAAGAAATGGACAGCTGATCCTCTTAGTGTTGTCTCCCAGGAGCACTGAATGAACTGCCTCCAACTGTGCAGTGCTTCAAATACTGTGAGGGAAGTTATTTCCAGGAGAAAGCAAGACCCTCCAACAGGTGTGGGACAGTGAGAAACCAAGTGCTGCACTGGGAAGCATGACAGCTGCTCCTTGCCTGAGCCAAAATCAGCCCCAGAGCTGGGGAATATGTGGAATGTGGAAGTGCAGAGAGAGCTAGCCTTGTCCTGGCTGTAAGGGGAGACCCTGACTGTAACATTAGAGCATGTTTCAGAGCTTTGGCCAAAACCAGCTGAATATCTTAATAGTTTTCTCATGAAGTTAGTCCTGGCTGGTTAGACAGACTGCCCAGGCTGAGGCATCTAAAGAGGAATTGCTCGTGTTTAATGGCTCTGGGATACAGGAACTGAAGCCAAAACTCAAAAAGCAACATGTGAGAAACTTGATCAGAAATATTACTCTGTGGGAGATGCACAGAAGCAGGAGTGCTGGGAAGGCTGTGAGATTACGGGAAGGAGGACAGTGCAATCGGTACAGCAGAGTTCTGTTGCAAGCCAGCTCTTCTCCCCACAGACTGCTACACACAAGGGAATAACTCTGCTGAGCGCCTCTCACTACTGAAACACAGTTCCTGCAACCCAAGGGCAATGCCAAGACAGGCTGCATTGTAAAAAAGGCAAGGAGAAAAGTCAGTTGGTGGGAATATGCTGAAAGGGTCCCTTTTTCAGAGTGCAGATGATGGTTTCTGCTACCCAAACATACTTTATAGTTGCCCATATCCTTTCAAAGGCTGTAAAATATCTGTTATTTTACTGCCTGAAATACTGAGACCAGCAGCTCAAGTAGCTTACATGGCACGTGATGCTGCCCTGGTGACAGAGCTCAGCTATTGTGCGTTTTGCCTCAGACCCAGTCTGCCCAAGCCCTTTCCAGAGGGGACAGGGTGAGGCCTGCTGGTCACTGCTGGGCAGGTCCAACTGCTAATTGCTCACACAAGATCCAAAATAAAAGGGTTGGCATTGGGCTTCAGGCAGCAGTCTTTCTGCAATAAAAACACTGCAGTAACAGCTACCCTTGCCAAAACAAAATAATGCTGAGGAATCTGCTTGGTGTCTCTAAACTCTTCTTGGTGGTTGTTTTAAGCAGCAGTGACCTTTCCACAACCTGCTTGGAGAAGCCCACGTCCATGTGTTTGCAAGTACCCTGGAGAATGCACTGATGTGAAGCCAGATTTAGCACGGCGGTTCAGTTCACTCCTGATAAAGCCAAAGGACAGTGTCTACAAGTGTGGGCACCTACAGCATGAGCAGCATTAGACTGGGCTGCCTGGGAGCTTACTGATAAGGGGTTCAGGGCAGTAGCTTCAACAGCCACTGAGGTTATTCTGCTAGTGATTTATCTGCACCCAAATTTGGCTGTTAAACCAGCCTGGCTCTGTGATTCTCTGCTCACCATCCCTTGTAGGGGTGGAGGAAAAAAAGAGGGAGTTGCGGGGAGAAGGAAATACCCTCACAACAGGTGCTACAAGGGGCAAGAAGGAATCCACCCTGGAAAGATTTCTGAGTCAGCAAGCTCAGTCCAGTAGTCAGACAGAGGAAATACAATCAGCTAAACTGCTTCCTTTTCAATTAGTTGCTTGTTTTGCCACACGGGTGCTCTGAACAAAGTCTCTGCTGAAGCAAAGTGCTCCATGCAGCTGCAATCCCTGTGCATTCACATCCTTAGCAGTAAAGGCACCCTGGAGACGGTTACTATACTGAGTCACTCTTTAAAGTGCCCACCAACTCCGCACATTTCTAAGCTTGGTGGACGAGTAACAATGTCCTGGGTCCTGCCTGGCCATGGCAGGGGACTCTGTGCAGTCTCTGTGTTCCCGAGAGCAGTTGCAGTGGCTGAGGGAATTAAGAGAACAGTCCCAGCTGACTTGCTGAATGCGGAAGGCTATGGCGTAACAATGGCACTTACCCTTTTCCTTGATGGGTAAACGGATCCCACCTTCAACATCCTGTTTGTATCATCCAGGAAATTACTGTTCATCAGGTTTCAGCCCAAGGGTGAAGCAAGTTAGAGCCTCATGTAAATATCTGTACCTAGACATCCTGCTTCAGTAAACATAGGAGTGTCTGAAGCCAGACAAAGCAAGGCTGTGCTTTGTGCAAAAATGTCCAAGTCTTAGTTTCTCCGTGTTGGCATTTGCATACTTCCTCCCCTCCAAACACTTTCACCATTCAGCAAACTGTAAGATTTGTCTTTCATCAAATAGCATCTCTTCTTGCTCTAATACCGCTAAAGCCTTATTTCTGCTGCAAGAACTGCTCCAAAGCCTCTGCAGCGTTAAGAACTGGTGATGTAACATAGCTTAGGGACCTGAGTTTTTGTTGTAATTACATGTTTGTATCAAGTGAAGCTCCTGTGTCTGTAACCTTACATCAGCAAAAACTGCTGTTGCCAGTAAAGTCACTAGGATCTGGAATTATAGTTTAAGGCCTTGGATTGGGCTCCAGCCCTATCCAAACAGCTCAGCAGTAGTGCTGTCTGCTGTGTGATTCACAGTCACGTAAAAGGGTGATCAGAAAGCATGAGAGATTTCTAGATTAGTCAGATGTTAACTGGGAGTGTCAGAATTAAGTCACAATTTACATATACATTTTGCAATTAGTATTGATGGGAAAGGAAATGAAAACAAAAAGAGCAATTAAATGTGGTTTGTTAGATTCTTCTGTTAAATATACCCAGATGTTGTGGGGGCTTCAGCTTTTATGTAGCTGATGTTCAGCATTTAAACTGCAAAAAAACAGCCAGGAAGACAGAGGTTGTGTTCTAAAATATCTCACTCTTCATCAAGTATTTGGACACAATCACCTGAAAAAGAGTCCTAATACTCAGTAACAACTGAGCTGCTTGGTACAAAGGAGAGAGGCCAGGAGGATATGGCAGCAAACTACCTTTCTATCTCTGTCTTTATCTCTGTATTTCCAAGAAAAAAATAAGGAATTTATTCATTTCAGGTTACAAAATAACCCCTCCAATTTTTGGGAAAGGCTCTGGGATAATCACCAAGAAGACTGGTTGACTTCAAGAATAGGGCTTGCTAAGTAGAAAACTGAGATTATATTATATGGATAACAAGGAAGTCACAGTCAGTCAATGCCACACAAAGAGAAAAGTTTCGAGTTACTGAAAAAAAATTTAATCCATAATGGTAGTCTGTTCTCCCACCTGCTGTTCCAATTTTGTTTTTCTCTGGCACTTGCTATCAGTAGGTTTAGCATTTGGTGATGGATCAGCTCTCTGCTGAAACTTTCTGTTGCCTGAAGCAAGTGGGTCCCTTCTTTTAGCTCGGTTGTGACAGTGAATGAGAAAAGCCCAAGATCCTGAGTCTGGATATTAGGGAAGGTGTATTTTTTACTTCTTAGTTCTGCTGCTGGTTCTGCAATTAGTTTGTGTTAGAGCTGGTACTAAAATCTGCTGATTATCATCACGTTTCTGCCAAGGCTTCTAATTAAAACTCAGGGCAACAGATGGTATACCCAGAAACCTACAGAATTATCAGGAAAATGAAAGCTAGAACTAAATTTCAGAGGAACTGTGTTCCTTTCTGAAGGATGCTGAGTCCTAACTTTGCAGGGCAGCACGAGGTGCTCAGGGAGGAAAAGTTGTGTTGCTACTAATTTGCTTTGCCTGTGTCCAATTACCTGAAAACCAGGTGAGGAAAGAGAGCTCAAGACTTGCAGTGATAAGCCACCATGTCACAGACAGTTAACCAAGAACCACCCAGATGATCTCCACAAGCCATAGAAACAGTCCCTCACTCTGACAATCCTGCAGGCATGCATGATGTCATGTTAGCACTCTGGTGCAAAAGACCAAATTCCACAGCACTGAAATAGGCCCCAGGAAAGAACAAGCTATTTGCTTTAAGCCTCTTCTCTCACCTGGTGATAGATCCGCTCTTCCTGTTTACACCACTGATCAAGGCTGAATAGGGGAAGACAAACTTGGGGGGGGGAAAAGAAGGGGAAGACTTTTATCTCTTAAAACACAAAGCCTCAAAATTCACAGTGGGATACAAAATGACACCAAGCAGGGGGAAGAGGGAATAACAGTGGCAAGACAGTCAAGCAAGTGATGCTTTCCGATTTTTGCACCACAAGATCAGGAGGATTCAATGACATTTCTAGTAAGTCTGACCTATTCGGCATTTGTGTACAAAAAGAGTTTGCATCAGCCTTTGCAACAGAAGAACAAATATCTCAGGGGTGACACAGGAGTTCATTTACACACACAGGTGCCAATTAAGCAAATGTGTACCAGCAGCAGTTGAAGCTGGGCTTGCATTAGAACATGAGGAACCCTTTTCCCCACACCTACAAATGATCAAATGCTCCCCCCATGCCTGGGTAGAGCTGAATACAAATGCAGAGAGTTACACAAATGAGGAACTGTAGAACCTGGGCTGTTGATCTTGAGTGTTGGCAGATGTTCCCAAAGTACCCCTGCTTATATGCTCAGAAATAGATTTAAATCCATTTCATTCACATCCACAATTCAATATTACCACCACTCCCAAAGAAGAAAATTAAATTGTAGTAGCAGGCTACAGCTTTTGCTTTCACCTGCTCTCCGACCCCGCTTTTCACACCCAAATCACAGTGTCATGCACAAGTCAGCACAAGTGTCATAACCTGGATTCAAAGACACTTTTTAAACCTCTGATTACATGACCTACTTTCTGGCTATGGAAATGAGGCCAGGTGGATGCTATTTTAAAAGCCTTCTAAAGACTATGGCTAAAATAGCTGACAACATTACTGGATCGTTAGGGCTTAAAGGGTTTCACAGGGCCTCTGTGTCTGAGAGAAGTGCTGGCTTTATCTCTGTGTTTTGCATTTCATTTGTTTCATAACAGGACTTTAAGAATCCTAACAGTGTTGTGCTCCTCCCCTTATCATCCCCAGGCAATTCCTCTCTCAATGTTTGTGTGGAATCTCTAGCCTTTTTAACAGACCAGTCTACTACTAACACCACATCCTGCTTTTCCTCTATCATCCTTCACCGAAAAAGCTACAAACAGTATCCAAGTACCCCTAAAACCACAGCAAACTGAGGAGAGACGCTGAAGAAGAACAAGGACAGCAGGACTTTCATGGAACTGTCCCCTGCAGCGGCTACATTTGAAGCAGGTCTCAGTTTGTTTAGTACCAGTACAACTCCTTTCCTTTTCTGCTTTCCTTAAATTGTTTCTCAACCCTGTTGCTCTCTCCTTCAGGACATACTCCTGTTTCCAAGTGCCTGCCCACTCCAGAGCTGAAGCAATAGCTGGGTTTTACCTCCTAAATACAAGTAATGCTTCCCATTAAAAGATTTGCTGGACTACTCAACAGGACTGCCACGGAGCATTTGAGCTGCTGCAGAGCTAACTGTGCCAGCAACCTCTGAAGCTGGCAAAGAAGTAAGGGTGGTAGGTACAAGGTATCATCCCTCTCTTTATGCAGTTTTAAAAAAATTATATATCAAGTCTAGAATTAATAGATATATTTATGTGCTTTTTAAAAAGGTTTCTGGTGTAGGGGAAAAAAAATCAAGTTTTCCACTATCCCGGTTTATAACTAAGCCCTTGCAGAATCACACCTTTCCCTGATTCTGCACTGAGCCCAGCTGACCTTGTGTTCATCCTGGCCGAAATGGATCAAATTCAATGAGATTTAAAGATTTGTGCTTTTATGCTCTAATACTTTTAGTGGTAGCAGATTGGGCTGAGCGTATAATGTGCACTTTCTTTCTGATGATGCATCTTTCAGAAGTGTGGAAAGAAAAAGTCTAGCAAATCCAAATTCTACTAGTCAAATTGTATAAGTGGCTTCCTGTTCTGAGAGGGGAAAAAAAGGTGTGGTGGCTAATACCAGAGAAAGACCATTATGGGTATGGTTGCAGGTCACTGATTTTACTAGGAAGAGTCTTAGTGTAGATACGCCTGATTGCAGTATTCTTATACCAGCCTGAGCTATGGCACAGTATTTATTCTGGGACTAAAAAATGTTAAATTTTTCAGGCTTGGCTTTCCATGGTGTCCGTGGAGGCTGTCCCCGAGGGAGCTAAAGAAAGTTGCTTACCTCCTTGCCAGCTTGGCTGCATCTGCTGCAGCACTTCCGTTGACTAGAAGCGACACGTTGGATATCGCACCGGCCAGGAAACAGTCCACGATGCCTTGGTTTCTCCGAGGACAATAGCCAAAGTCATCTCCAGTTATTATTAGCTTCACCTGAAGCATCCTTAGATGTCATCTCTAGCAAAAAAAGTAAAGGAGATTAAATCGGAACACTCGGCAGTCTGCAGATCACAGGCAAACAGGAAAAGACAAGCTCCCCAGGGGCGCGAGCCCAGTGGTGACTCAGCCCCTGCCTAACTCCTGCTCCACCTCAGCCCGCCGCTGGCTCGCAGCGCAGTGCTCGGATCTGCGTGTGGCCGCCGGGCTCACACCAGCCCTGCCCTCCCCTGCGGAAGAGAAAGCCTTGCCTGCACTTTGTACCGCCGGGGCTGAGGAGCGTGCGAAAGGCCAGGGACTAGGTGGGATGATTTTATCGACCGAGGCCGCGTCAGGGGTTCAAATTCCGTTCCTCGGGGATACCCCCGTCCGCGGTGCGCAGTGAAATGGCCACGGGTGCCGATCACATGAGGCCACGCCGCAGCCGTGACGTCCTAGCCCCTACCGATCCCCGGCAGCGGGCTGTGTCCCCGGGGAGAGCGGAGCGGAGCGGCCTCCGGCGGCCCGGGCCCTGTCTCCCGCCGCGGCAGGGGCACCGAGGCGCCCCGGCCCCCTCCCGGCCCGGGGCGGCGCGTACCTCCGCCGCAGCCCGGTCCCAGGGCCGCCGCCGGCTGCGCCGCCGCCAGCTGTGCCCGCCCGCTCCGCCGCGCATCCCCGCGGCAGCCCCAGCGCGGAGCTCCCCGCGGGGAGGCGAGCGCGGGGCGGCCCCGCTGCAGCGCCGGCGCCTCCGAGCGCGCCGAGCACCGAGGTCCGCCCCGCCGGCGGCCTCTGGCGGCGGCGGCCGGGCATAGCACGGCACGGCTGCAGTCGGGCTGCCGCAGCACCCGTGCCCGGGGTGCTCTGGAGCAGGGCCGGCGGTCGCCCCGTGTCGCTCTCTGTGCCGCCCTCTCTCTTGGCAGCGCAGGGATCGGACGTCTCTCGCCATAGAATGTGTCAAGTTGGAAGAGACCAGAGTGGGTCATCTGGTCCAATCTCCCCACTTAAGCAGGGTTATCCCAGAGCACTTGGCACACAGTTGCCTCCAGATGGTTCTTGAGTATCTCCAGAGAAGAAGACTCCACATCCTCTCAGGTCAACCTGTTCCAGTGTGTGTGATCATTCACACAGTAAAGAAGTTCTTCCTCGTGTTTAGGTGGAACTTCCTGTGAATCATTTTCTGCCCTTTGCCTCGTCCTACTGATTGGCACCACCGAGCAGAGCCTGGTTCCATCTTTTTGGCATCCTCCGTTAGATACATTCACTGATGAGGTCCCCTCTCCGTTGTCTGTTCTTGAGTCTGAACAGGTCCAACTCTCTCAGCCTTTCCTTGCAAGAGAACTATTCCAGTCTCTTAATCACCCTTGTTGCCCTCCATTGGCCCCCTCCAGGAGCTCCACGTCTCTCTTACACAAGACACACCTGAGGTGCGACCTGCCTCCAGCTGCGGGTGGGATAAGCAACTCAGTTTGTGCTCTGTGGTGGCCTCAGTGCAAAATTGATTATCCCAGTGAGGCCATGAATATATAATTCTGCCATCCATGACTCTCATAGTAGTCACTTGCTTGTTTTTCTCCACCTTGATTTGCTGGCAGTGTGCACTCAGTTTGAGTTCAGAGCCACAGGTAAGCACTCCCTGGCCAGAAGGTCCCACAGTTCTTGGTCCTAGGCTGAGGAAGGGCAGGGAGAACAGAAAAGTTTCACAAAGGGTAGCTTCTAAGATGCTGTTGTTCAGTGCTGGATGTCAGCCAGTTCTCCATCAGTCTGCATGTAAAATCCTGTTTGTCCTGGCATTGAACTGCTGCTTTTTCTTACTGCATAAAGCTATACTGGATCTACCAAAATGAAAGTGAAAGCACTGAGTACTCAGCTTAGAAATGAGTGGGAGATACTATCAGCCTGTGTTTTTCACCCGTGGAAGAAGATGAAGTTCTATCAAAGCTGAACAAGCCCCTTCTTGGTCTGTAATATTTTCCCAAAATATTCACCTGCTTCTGATATTGCAGGAGAAACAACTTAGGCTGAGTGATAAGGAATTGTAATTCTATAAATTTCTGTCAAGCAATTTTTTAATTTACTGTTCACTATTTGTATCAGGCTTAGGGGTCACAGTTAAAAGAGCTCTATTGTAAGGTATTCCAGTGGAGATGGATGTTTGATCTGAAGTGAGGTTTACAAACAGTTGTTCATCAGTGTGGGGTTAAAGAAGGAGACAGAAAAAACCCACAGAATGTTTACAGACCTGTTCTCTGCTGTTACTGCCTTGGGTTCAGTACAGTTCATCCTTATTGATATCAGAGAAAAGACCAGATGCAGAATAAAATCAGTGGAAGAGCTCATGTGGATTTGTCTTTGTATCAAGTACTAATGTCTTCAGAAGTGTGCCTTGTCTTTTTTTGCCTATGGTTCATGTCACTCTGAGAATGAATCCAGGTGTTACTGCAGTGTTTTCTGTAAATCAAGGGCTGTCTATACCAATAGATGTATAAGTGCTTTTTGGGGTGTAGATCGAGCCCAGGATCTGCCAGCTCTGCTATCTTAGTTGTCAGTCATTGTTTTTGTCATGCAAAACAAACAGAAAGTTTAAAGCATCTTTAACAAAGGCCAATATAAAAAGGAAACCCTTTTTTCTATAATCTGTTGCATTGGGGCAGCATACTCTGAAATTTTCTCGCGACAGATTTTTCATTCCTGTATGCTAAAAGCATTTAGCAGTACCAAATAATGTTTTTCAGGGAGGGCCATATTATACCTACAGCTGCACCCGAGTAGAAATGGCAAACCTTTTCACAATCCTTGAAAATCAAATGTACATAAGGACTGCAGAGTTAAGTGACTGAAGGCAGAAGGCTCTCTAGTTACATTTTGCATTCTCCCCCTTTACAGCACTGTTGAATTATTTTGTTCATAATGAGATTTCTATCAAAAAAGCTGATATTTCCATGACCAGTATGCAGTCACATAATTTCTGAGGTAATTTTACCTGTATCTTACAGCAATCTACTGGAAACAATAGTGGGCCCTGTCACAGTGAGGTGGTTGTTAATTGCCATGGGTGTTGGGCATTGACGGGTTCTTTGTTGGCAACCGTTCTAACCCAATTATGTTTCTAAAGTAGGACTGAAAAGCGTTGTAGGGAGCACCATGTAAATGGCACTAAATGCACTGAGACTGAGCGACCTCCCAGAAAGACAGACAGGTGCCAGCTAAAGCCCCATATGATTGATTTTCCATGGCTAAAATGACAACCACAGATATCTGGGTTTGCCCCACTTATAACAAGAGCAGCAAATGTGAGCTGTTGTCTTAGTTGGAACAGCAAGGCCACTTAGAATGACATAAAAATACGGCATTTGATTATCAATAGGGGATCTTTTTTTTTTTTTTCTGAGTAAACTTTTATACTTCCAGCACCAGGAAATGAGTTTTCAGTCCTGAGAAAAGCACAGAGTGCACGTGTGTATGTGTGTGTGTGTGTGTGAGAGTGTACACACGTGCATATGTGACAGAGTTTAGTACTAGGGCTTGTTTTAAAGCAGACCTAGCATTTCAGTCAGAGATTTTTCTGAGACGTAGGTATAGCTAAAAGAATGGTACAAAGCCAGCATAAAGAAAAGTAACCATTTGATTGAGTGGTATCACATGGATTGGAAAAAGCCTTGCAGCTCCAAGACTGGTGGAAGAGGGGGAGAGTCAGCTGAGCATCTTATGACATTTGCACTAGCCAGCAACACTGATGTGCTTTCTAAATCATCCTGTAATGGAAAGTGTAGTGTTTCAGTTCTTTGCTGTTGCAAGCACATAATACCACTGTTACCAAGACTTAAGTCCCAAGCCAGGTGCCCGTCTACCTGTTCCCTTGCCACTAAGAAGATCGAAATCTTTTGCTCTGTTAAATTACTTTGTATTCCTCCGAGTGTTACGCTGGACTCACACCAGGCTCTGATGTGATACATGGGTCAATCCAATCAGCAGTTTCAGAGGCAAAGGCTAACAAACTATGTAGGAGTTCATGTGCCCTTTGTCCATGGCTGCTTTCTATTGAGATTTTTTTTGGGGGGAGGGGGCAGTATTTATTCAGTTTGCAAAACTATGCAATGAAGGACAGTGTGTATGTTGATTTATCCAGGTGTTTTTTCTACAGAATAGAGTTTAATAATCTCTTTTTTAGAAGAACTCCACAAGAGACTGAAGCACAGAAGGTGAACTTCAGGATCCAAAACCAAAGATGTTATTGCTACAACTTAATGTTACAGCAACCAATATTAGTTCTTCTTTGTGTAGTGTTTATGCCCTATCATCAGCTCAAATACAATCCAGGAATTACTGGACCAATGATGTATTATCATGCAAGTCAATTCACAAACACGAATTCTCTTTGTTTTTCAATACTATCTTACTTTTCTCTGCAAATCCCCCAAATGGGTATTTACTCAACTTTAAGAGCAGGAACTGCAGGAAGGAGCAGTCCTAAATGTGCCACCTACCAGTTCTGAGCTAAAAGTGGCTTGAACGCAGCAGCACAGGCTGATTGACCTCTTGGTGCCACCTCTGGCTGCCCGAGGCTGTATCTAAACTATTACCTGTACTTGGGCTGGTGACCCCCGAGCAGCTTTATGCCTGACAGTGCTCTCGCTGTCAGGACATTTTTTCTTCTCCTGACTCTGGTGCTAATTGGACAGCCCTCCTTGCAGCACGTTTTCCCGCAAGGCCTTTGAGCAACCAGTCAGTGTGACCTGGCTATAATTTTTCATACAGCTCCGAGCGGACAGCAGCAACAAACCTGGCCTCTCCTCCGACATTCTCGGCAAGGGCAAACTCACAGTGAGAGCAGCGCAACCATGCGCTGCCTCGGCAGTAACACCGTTCCGGGCCGCCCGTCCCGGGGGGCTCTGAGGGAGCAGCACCCGCGGTTCTCCTTCGCGTCCTCCCCCGGGAGCCGCCACGCCGCGGGCTCTCATTGGCCGCCCTTCACCGTGCCCGTTCGTCCTACCCCAATCCGAGAGCGCGACGGAGCGGGAAGCAGGCGGGGATTGGCGGAGCCCGGCGGTGGGCGGGGCGATCGCCGGGCCGGCGCGGGCGTGGGGAAGCGCCGCTCTGAGCGGGGCGGCGGTGCCTGGACCGGCCGGGCCGAGGGGCGAGAGCGGCAGGACCGGCCGGGCCGACGGGGTGGCGGTTGTGGTTGCGGTGCCGGCCAGGCTGAGGGCGCGATGCGGGGTAGTCGCCATCTCTTTCCGCTGGTGCTCCTGACGCTGCTGCGCGGGCTGTGCCACGGCAGGGAGCCGTCGCCCGGCGCCGTGACCTGCGGCTCGGTGCTGAAGCTGCTCAACACCCGCCACAACGTGCGGCTCCACTCGCACGAGGTCAAGTATGGCTCCGGTGAGCAGGGCCGGGCCGGGAGGTGTCGGGAGCTGGGAGCTGTTGGGGACACAGGCTGTGAGGGGGCCGGGAAAATGGCAGGGAGCAAGGAGGTGTCTGTGAGGGGGGCAAGGAGGTGGGGGAGACAGGCAATGCCTGGCACGGGGTTGGCAGGGAAATTGCGGGGGGTGGGCAGAGAGAGTGTCAGGGAAGGAGGAGGTGGTGAGAGCTTCCAGAGGTTCGTGTCCTTGGGGGAAGCAGCAGGCCAGGGATAGGGTGTTGGGGTGCGCTGGAGACCTGTCAGGGACAGCAGGATGTCGAGGCCCGGGGTGTAGGACGTGTCAGCTGCACTGTGTGTGCCCTGCAGTCGGGATGTGACAGGGGTGCTTTTGCCCCCATCCCTGAGGAGAGCCCTGCTCTGTGTCAGGGGCCTCAGCAGGACCTTTCAGTGTCTGCTTTGGTAACAAGGGTGCTGGTCTGTTTGGGAACACAAAGAACTTGGTATTTTTTTGAGAAAGGCGGGATGGTGTGAGTAGTGTCCGTCATGGATCAGTTTTTCTCCTCATGTGTTTGCCATGAACTTCGACAGTTTGCATCTGCTAACACATGGTGTGTTTGACTCCCTCAATCTGAAAGATAATTTGGTACCTGCATTCCCTTTGTAGTCAGTAAATGGACTATGAGAATTAAACATTTCTTACACATGAGAACATTAAAGAAAATTTCTGTAGTTCTTTCAGGACTTTTTGAACTTGGGAAGCAGGTTAAGTCTCCTGCCATTTAATTTTACTCCAACAGGAAGTGGGCAGCAGTCAGTGACAGGAGTTGAAGCTTCAGATGATGCCAACAGTTACTGGCGGATCCGTGGCAAGAGTGATGGCAGTTGCCAGCGCGGTACACCGGTGAAATGTGGGCAAGCAATACGACTGACCCACGTTAACACAGGGAAAAACCTGCACACTCATCACTTCCCATCACCACTCTCCAATAACCAAGTGAGTTGTAAATCTTTAATTTTTTTATAAATAGTGCAATGTATTGACAACAGTCTCTCCAGCTCCTCATGGTTTTGGAGAACCAGCCTTGCGTGCCAGCTGCCGGAAGCAGTATGTCTGTGCATATCCAGAGTTGGAGTTCATGCTTTTCTTCATCTTGAAATAATGTATTTCAGTTCTTCAGGTCAAATTTAATATGTACCATATTGGTATTTCACAGTAGTTTTAACAAATCGTGGTGGGGGGTTTTATTTGTTTGTTTGGGTTGGGTTTGGTTTTGGTTTGTTTATTTGTTTTTTTAATTCTGTACCATTGCTACTGGGACTGTCCTGAAATGTTTAATGTTTTCAAGGTGCAGGAGACTGGGCACCTCCCTCAACACAGTGAAGATTGGTCTAGAGCAAGGCAGCTAATCATGTGTTATAACACTAAGCATTCCTGTACCCAAGTTCCTTGGTGATCCAATCTAGAAGTCTCAGCCATCTTCTTGCTGGCCCTGTTTCAGTTCACTATTCTTATTTATCTGTCTTCCTTCCAGAGGAAAATTGAACCTGCTCTCATAATTGTATTTCTTTATAATTTTGTACGTATCTAGAAGAGTGTAATTTCTGTCATTAGGTCCCAGTCTTGTCCTTGAACAAATGCTTCTCCAAGATTGAAAATCTCTCTTAAAATAAATGATGCAAGCTTGTTGGAAGTTTTTCATTGTTAGTCGCTTCAGTCTTCCATCAGACTTTGTAAATAGGTCACTACATTCAAAATTGGAAGACCTGACTCGTTGTGAAAAAGGTTTATCTTTCACCATGAGTAAAATGGCTGAAACAATAAGGATCAGCTTTGTGTAGGGTGTCTAGATAATCACATTATTAAAAGAAGTGATGGAAAAATAAAATTTCGCAGGAATTGTTTAAAGAAAAGATTGAATCTAAAATCTTCCCCTAGTTTTCCTTTGTCATTGTAGACACTTTGTATAACATTGTCATTAATGTAAAAACGTTCAGCAACTGTTATTGTGTTTCTTTTTTTTTTAATATGTGTTTGCACAATGTCTAAGTGAAAGAAAAGCTTTCCTGAGTCCCTGAGAGATTTACAAGACTGTGACTTATTATTGGTCATTGAGGTTATTGAAATATGATGCAGTTTTAAATGCGAACTTTTATTTCATATTCTTAACAGAAGTTGGATTTTCAATTAGTACATTATCTTCCACACTTTTGGGGCTACATAAACTTGAATTAACATGACCCTAACATTTTAGGTTGCTGGGTACAGACTATTGCTGTTCTATTTTCAAGTCATTCATCACTTCTAGTTCTCAGAGATTTTAAGAACTAAAGGCTGTTTAGAGTCTCAAACAGTTGGAGCTTAGTCTGTCTGGTTTTTGTAAATGCTTGTTTTTGTTTTTATGTGGTGTATAATGAAATCTAATCTCTCACTTTCATTTCAGTAGCAATTGATTTGTCTTAACCATTGTCTTTATTTATTTTAAAGAGCTGTGTAGCAGTCTGTCTGAAGAAAGAGTGTAAATCTTAATAGTTGGTGACCCAACTGTAAGCTTGGTATAATTAAAGTATAAAGGGAATATGATATTTAATGAGCTTAATTGTTGCAATGTTGTGATAAAAGCACATGCTGAGAAAGCTGTTGCAATGGTAACTGTGAAGACAGCCATACTACAAAGCTAAATGTCTACAGTTACAAACTTAATTTTGTGGGGGGAATATTTGTATCAGCATTAGAGTTATTTCTTTTGAATTTTTTTTTCTCAGGAGGGTTACTCTGAACTCTCTGTGCTAAGTCTCCTTTTATTTCACTTGTATGTTACGATTCATTGGCACTTTTTGCTCAGATTAAATGGTGAAGTTTGTTGGCAATTTGTGATCAGATTGTAGTGGTAGAAACTTCTGCTTCTGAATTTGATAACTGTTGGCAAAGCAAAGCAACAGCACTTTTTCTTTCCCTGTCCTTGTCTTTAAACTCAGCTGACTTTGTGGTTGGTATTTGTGTGTATTGGAGGTGTCTGCTTACATTTTCACTGCAGGGAGTTTGTGTCTCTAACAGGAAGTAAGTGCCTTTGGTGATGATGGCGAAGGAGATGACCTGGATATCTGGATTGTGCAGTGCAGTGGGACTTACTGGGAGCGGGATGACGCAGTACGCTTCAAGCACGTGGGGACCGAGGTGTTCCTATCAATAACAGGAGAACAGTACGGCCACCCCATTAGAGGCCAGCGGGAAGTCCATGGCATGCCTGCTGCTAATCATCACAACTACTGGAAAGCAATGGAGGGAGTCTTCATCAAACCCAGTATGGACCCTGCAAAACATGATGAGCTCTGAATTAACAGAGGATCCAAAAGGCTTTATCTGACTCCAAAACTCAGAGATGCTAATCCTTGGTCTCTTCTAAGTCCCACCTTGGCTGGGTGACTGACTTTCTGTGTTACTGAAAGGCATTAGTTCATTCGAGAAGTGCAGCACTTCTGTGGGGAATGGCCTCTGCCAGGTTCAGCCACTGACATTTCTTTGGTGAAAACCTTTCTGAATTTTCAAGCTTTATTGGTGGAACTAGTTCATACATCTGTTAGTTTTTGTTATCGTTTTTTTGCTTGTTACTTTTTCTCAAATTCAAAGCAAATGGAAAAATGGAAGTAATACATTTCTGTAGTCCCAAGTACAATAGAACTTTGTATTTTGTAATCTTTTTCCAACTATAATTAAATATTTGGAAACTGATTTCTACTTCTTAGTGAAAGAATGTCATTGATGAGGAGATGGATTGAGTCTAGAAAAGGAAAAAGAGTTCTTGAATATGGTGGTTTTTGAATGGCTTGAAGTCAGTTATTAAGCCTTTGAGTACAAAGAAGTATCAATTTGAAAATAGCTTCCAATGTGCTCCCTGAGTTTTGTTCTGTACTGTATTGGAAGAGTTGAAAATACTGTGTATGTTGGAACAAGAAGGCAAAATTTTAATATATTTACTTTGTCCAAGACGTTCAGATAATCTCGTAGTGATGATACCGCTAATTGTCCATGGGTAAGGCTGATCTGCTCTATGAACTGGTGCAGAAAGCAGCTGCTTGTTTAATTAATATTAGAATTTTATAAAATTCCTTATGCTGCGAAGAAACAGTTGAATTTGGCTTATATTGTACTTCACTGTCACTCTGCAAGATCAGTATGAGAATTCAAGTGAATAAACAGTGTGGCATATACCCATGCAGAGGGGTTTTTGTGTGAATCCAGAACAGCAGAAAGAATCTTAGACAGTGGTTTGGTCCTGGATTTTTGACAGAATGGTGTGTGCTGGAGTGCTAGCAGGGAATCTTCACTGAACAAGTTAAGAATTTCTGTGTTCTTCTCCCTCTGCAAAAAGAGAAATTAATTCTTGAATGTGTTTGTTACACAGTGTTACTGGAAATACTGATTAAAATTCAAAATACCATACATTTGCTCTTTAAACAGAAAAGCTCACCAAATGAGTGAGAAACCCCAGAAAACTCAGGTGTCCTTGTTTCCATATGTAAATAGTTTACTGATTATAGTGCTCATCAGTCAATCAGTTAAAGAAGCAAGAAAGTGATTCACTGCTTTTACAGCCCCAGTCATGTGCTGCAGTGTTAGGGCTGTGTTGAGAAGGTACAATAAGCAGTTGCAGTTCAGCTTAGAAATACAGCAGCTGCTCTATAGGTCCTACTCTCTGCTGTCTTGTGCAGGTGCTGTCCAGGCCAGCTCCAGGTTTTATTTAAGGGTTTCCTACCAAGGAAGGTTCTTTTTACCCTATGGAACAAAGCACCCCAGTCACAGTTGCTCTGTGTAGCTCATTATTTTTCTTCAAAGAAGAAGGTAAGAATGTTTTTCTATTAGTTTTACTTGAATGTGGGTATTTAAGGATTGCAGGTGTTTTGGAGGTTAAGTAGACTGGATATTGCTGTTTTGTATTAGAAGTGAACTTTTATGTGATTAATGTTTCAGGTTCACTGATATTCCTGACTAATTGGTATTGAAGTTGTAACTATAAAGGATAACTGTTTAAAAACAAACTAAACCTTCTGCATAAACAAGCTGACTTTTCCTTTCCTTTATTAAAAAGGAGGGCTTTTTCTTTTGAAGATGGTATATAAGTAAAACCAAAAAGAGGTAAAAACCAAAGAGTATTTGACAGGAGGAAAAAATAGTTTGGGCAGTGAGTTCTCTGTCACTAAGAGCTAAAATGCCTTATGCCTAAATCATATGGGCTTAGTGTTTGTGCACCTGTGAAATACAGTTGGCTGAGAAGGGGGCAGAGCTGTGTGGCTCATCTCAGGCTCTGTGCCAGGTACTATCCCTACCCAGTATTTGTCCCTGCCTGGATGTTTCTGTCCCTAGCAAAGGTATTTATCAATGTTATTTATTATGCTTGAGTGGGATTTCCCTTGAGCTTTGCCTTTATGTTCTGGATCTGAGCCAAATTGGTTTTGTGAGGCTGAGGAAAAAAAATACGTTTAGTCCTTATTGCTTACTTTCTAATATGATCTGAATTTTAAAAAATATTTGAACCTTTTTGTTCCTAAAGAGCCAAGCTTCCCCACACACATGTATCCATGAATGCCTTATTTAAAGACATATTCAACAATGTTTCTGTGAACTAAGTTTCCTCCGCTTCTGATTCTGACCAAAGTGTAAAAGTAACTTGGCCTTAATATTTCGCTTGACTATGTGTCACAGTTGTTGGGTTTTTTTAGTTGGTTAGGTTTTTCCTGATTTTTATCACTATAAAAGTGAAGGACTCTTAAATAAGGCCAGTTTAAGTACATCTTACTTCGGAAAGGTCTACTATAGGACTTAAAGAACTGTTGGTACTCCCAGCGTGCTAAATGCTGGCTAGGAAGAAAGGTCACCTTAATGTAGGAAGTGCAAAAGTTATAGCTGTGAAAAATTACGGCTCTTGCTCATGTACAAGTACTGAGATCACGACTGTGGTTCAGGTGTTTTTATTTACTTTGGCTGTTTACAGTTCAACTTTTCAGTCCTTCCACTACAGGTGAGCTCTAGAGACATGGAGAATCTCAGTTTGTATACTGCGGGGTGATGTTTTTTGTTTTCCATATGATTTTATCATCTGCCCAAGGATGTTGGGGCTCTAGGGTAAAACAGGAAACACTAAGAGACATAGATATAAAACTTGGGGATGCTGTTTTTCTTATTTGTTTTCCTTTATTTTAAGGTGATAAATTTTATAATATCTCCTGTCACAATTCTCTATATGCTTCAATGTTAAGTGAAAGCTGTTTATTTTGACTTCTGATGCCAGCAGATAATAATTCTTTTAAATAACAAATGCTTCCAAATTTCTTGCTTACTACTACAAGAAGTCTTTGAAAAGGTGCCCCAATGTTGTTACTCTTCTTTTAGTAAACTAGAAAGGCTTTTGGAGAAAGGATTAGAGGAATCTGTATTTATAGTTGTTCTTAATAGGAATAGTTGCTAAAGACTATCTACTCTGAACTATGTTGAAAACAATCTGCCAAATACTGCATTTTACACATGTATATATCTAGCTCAATGTAAAATGATGAAGTTCCTTAGATGTGCTAATTTTGGAAGCGAGTGTCTGTCTACAAACATTTTTACTCTTATTTCTGGAAGGTTTTTAAAGCTCTATATAACTGCTCGGCATATGAACACTTGCTACATGTTTTGGCTTCTCAGTGTGAAGGGGGACTGGTTTTAGTTCTTCGAAAGTGCTCGAAGGGATGTACAGCTCATTGATTCTTCATTCTGAATGTTGAGCCTAAATATAAACCAATGTTTGAATTTAATTTATTATGTTTGGGATTACTAATTGGATATATCTGCTCTTATTTAGTTAAATTAGCTTATCTTTTTAAGAAAAAAAAAAAACTACCATCAAAACAACCCTGTAACAGTGATGCTTACTAAGCAGTGTTCTTAAGGCTGTGAGTTTTACTGAATCTTCTTTCTCTTCTGCCTCTCTTCTCCAGCACTGAAGCGGTAGCTGGCACTGTAGATGTGCTGCCATGTTTCACACCTGTGCTAGACAAAGGCTGAACCTTACCAGGACCTTCTTTCCAGCAGCAACATCTTGCTATGTGTCTGAATCCCTGCTTGACATTGTTGCTGCTTCTTTGTTAAATTTCCTGCTGGCAGAGAATTTGTGTATGTAGGATGCCTGATGCTCCTGCCCCTCTTTCCTAGTTTTGAGTTTTCATCTGTGTCCTATTGGTTTTGCAATTCTCTCTTGGAACACATTTTCCTGTAATACAGCTCTGGGCCACTGTTCAAATATGTTTGATAATTAATTGCTTCATAACATGGCTGTTTCATTGGTTGCCTTCAGGAACCCAAGTTTTTGGGGATACAAGGCAGCACTTATGGTTGAGTCATTAAGCTTTGTAAGGAAACAACTACAACAAAAAACTTACCCTTAAACAGGAGTACTTGGAGCTAAGGAAGTGCTTTCCCCTTGGTTGTGTTTGATTGTGTCCTGGGGGATAGGAAGCACAGGGGGTGATTTGCTTCCTCAAGGAGGAATAAAATGTTCAACCTTACCAACCCAGAGTTGCATAGGAAACACAAGGCAATTCAAACTTAGGGTACATAGCATTTATTATGTATGCAAATCACAAACGGTAATAAACTTTAAGGTCCTAAGGTTTTTGAAATGCTTAGAGGAATGAATATTTTATACTTTTTCCCCTCCTACCACTGACATTCTAAGCATCTTAGTGCTCCCAGGTTTATAAATACTTTAGCAGGACATGGATTATTTAATAATTTCTTTTTACTTTAAAGATGGAACATCAGGGTTAGCTCCTTTTCTTCTGTTCCCTGAATCAAGCTTGCAGTAATTGCAGTAATGTGTGGGAATTGTTTGAGATGGTCAACCAATTCCTCTGAGGACAGTACTGAATTACTTTGGGTGCATATGAGACAAGGAAGGAATGTAGTGACCACCTTGAAAAGCACCATCCAATGCTTTTTTCTCTTTAAATTGCATCAAATTAAACTGATTATAAAAAACCTTTTTGCTTTATTTGGTATTGTGCTAATTCTAAATTAGCATAAAGTTCACAGTGAAATCCTCCTCTGATACTGATTCAAGCCACTGTTCTGTGAGGGATTCAGCTTTCTTCAATCCTTTGGGGAAATGGTGTCCTGCTTTATTAGGGTAAGAAGCGTTAGCAGCTGTTTGACATCTCAAGGGTTAAGAAACCCTTAAGAAACATTAGAAATTAATCAGAATGTATGCAAGCTGCAAAGCTGCCTGATTAGTTCCTATCTGCTTTTTTAAACTATAAAAATAATGTGTGGATGTTGTCATTGCACGTCTGGAGGTCTGAGCTGTGACTGGGATCTCACGCTCTTTGTTAGATCTCCATGATGGTTATGCATTTATCCACCTAAGCTTCATTTTCTGAGAGTGCTGGTTAGTAATATAAGTGTGTGCTGTACTGAATGCCGAAGTATCTCAAACCACAGCTAAACATAAGACGCAATAGGTACCCAATGCTGTTATTTTTCTTCTGATGATGCCTTCTCAGCCCCATCTCTGCCGGCCCAGCCACTGCAGGCTGGAAGGGTCGGGCTGACTGCAGCCCCCTTCCCGCGGCTACCTGGGCTGGCCAGTGACTCCTCCGTCCTGCCTAGGGAACAGCCCTGTGCATGAGCTGTATGAAAACTTGTGTGGGGTATATGAGAGCAGGGCCGTGCTGAGAAGAAAGGGGCGGGCGCGTCTTTCCTCTTATCTCCGTCTGGAAGCGGGGAACGGGCCGGGAGCGACGGCCGCTAGTGAGCGCTGCTCCTCCGCCTGCTGCTCCCGAGAGCTGCCGGCTCCCTGGGAATCGAGCGCCTTTGGCAGCTCGGCAGTGTTTCAGCTGAGCAGCTTTGATCGCTGCAGATTTATACTCTTCGGGGGGAAACAAATAACATCCGCTTCCCCCGCGTTACACTGCTAAGGCGTTCAGCTGCTGCAAGACCTCCCGTGCGGCCGTGCCTCGCGTCAGGTGCGCTCTGCCAAGTCATGTACTGCTCGGTTACTCAAAAGGGAAGTTTAAAACACTAGCGTAGGCTCTGAAGCGGTGCTTCAGGCGTTTCTATTTCCTCTTTTTCTTTAGGATCGATAAAGTGCGGCCAAGGTTGAAGTCTGTTTGCTTACAGTAGACATCTAAGGCAATTACCTGTATTGTAAAATTAAATGCCGGTTTCTGCTCGGTGGGGGGAAGGAAAGGCACAAAAGGATGGTTAAGCAGGGAGCTCACCTCTTCCCGTCATCTACAAAAAAAACTCATTGCATCTTGCAAGATCTCGACAGCAAAAGCAAAAACCAAACGATCTGATCCTGGCCAGAATACGTTGCTCGTCAGTGGTAACGCTTACATGAAGAAGCTCTTGTCCCTAATGTGACTCACCTGGCTTTCCTCGGCTCTTGCTGGACCACTTCCCCTTGAGTGGATCCTGTGCTACCCGACGAGGCTTTCCTTTGGCATGAAGAGCTGCCGTCTCTTACCGACCCGGTATCGGTTTGCGAGCCTCTCAGCGGCTTCTTGCTGCCATCCTGGGGGGATGCAGCTCCCGCTGGCTGCGTGGGTCGCCCACGTCGCGCTCCGCCAGCCGTCCTCGGTGGGGATAGCGGGCTGGCGGGTCCAGCTTCCCTTCCTGCCGGCGCAGTTATTGCCAAGGGTTTTGTTCATGTGTCAAAAAAAACGGAGATTCTTTTTCTGCAGATCTGCCCGGCAGTGCGATTTTAGTTTCTCAGCATCTGCTGTGTGCTGATATTCCTTCATATCTAGCGGAAAGATGCTCTCGCACAGGAACCTTCTGCGATCCCGGCTACTAATATTTGCGTGCCAACCGCTGCTAACGGAGATCCTTGGGTGATATCAAGAGGCTTCCTCCAAGACCCTCATTCCCGTAGCGAATCCGTCCTCACGGATCTCTGCCCCCTCCCCACCCCTTTCGTCTCCGCCGCAGCGGGGCGTGGAGGGAGCGGGGAGGTCCCACCGCATGTGCCGGCCCCGCCGCAAACCGGGACCTTCGGTTGCGGGAAGAGCCCGGCCCCCCGGCAGGAGCCCTGGGCGCTGCGCAGCACGTCTCCCGTGGGAAGCTCCTCGTGGGCGTGGCGATGTTTTGCCGCAGGGCCGAAGCCGAAGGACGGGGCTGCGCTGGGCAGCGCCATCGCCCTGTGCCCGGTGGGCTGGCGAGGAGCGGAGGTCTCCCTCCCCGCTTCCTCCGCTGCCTTCATCCGACTTCCTCTGGCCGGGCGGCAAGTTTAAAGCCCAGTAGCTCAAGAGCCCGAAAGGCTGCAAACGAGATCGTTGTGCCTCCTCGGGCCGAGAAAACACAGCAGCGAGTCAGTCAGTACCTGCCCGGGTGTGGAAGCTGAGACGCGCACGAGCGCTCCCGGGCGCCCTGAGTGCTTGTCCCGCATCCAGGATGTCCAGAGGGCTCCGTGCTTATGGATATTCTAACAGTGCTGCTGCACTGTGGGAGAAACGCGCCTTAATGCAACTCCAGCTGTTCCCATCCTGCTACAAACCGATCTAGCTCGGTAATTGGATTCAATGGGCACACGGAGTGTCAAAAGAATTCCATAGTCTCTCGTTTAATCAGCGGTCTACTCCACTTGTATCCTTCCCTCTTCTTCAAAGCGGGAAGGGTCATGATTCGTGGCAGCAAAATTTTACATTGTGCTTGTGACTCCATAGCCAAAAAAAAAAAAAAAAAAAAGAAGTTCTTGTAGCATTAAACCTGTGCGGCTAAAACAGACCTCGAGAAGTGCGGAATGCCAGGCTTCTCCTGAAATTGCACCCAAGAGAGCACCATCTGCTCTCTCTTGCAAATATTATACTTTTGAACGCATTACCTCTGCTTTCAGGGGGTGTGGGTGTGCAGATGATTACTGTCGAGCTTCAGGCAATTTTCTATAAAGCTGAACAGCAAAACACGTTTATGTTGTGCTGCATTTCCTCAGCAACACAAACCCACGGTGATGAGAGTGGCTCTCAGTCAGGCTCGGAGACTTCAGTCTCTAGGACAAAATAGCTTAAAATGTTAAAATATTTGTCTATCTATATGGCTGCTGTTTTCCCTCATGAGATGGGAAGCTGTTTATTGTGAGTGATTAACTGAAATCTTGCAAAAAAAAAAGTCCGAGTAGCCTCGGAGCCCTCCCCGTCTCGGCTCGGGGGGATGGGGGTAAAGAGCTTCGTGACGCCCCTTAGGAAGTCTGCCTTTCCCAAGGCTAAAGCCGGGCGCCGGAGGACAGGAGGGATGCTGCTCTTCAAGGGGCGGGGAGGGACGACTGGACTGGCTGCAACAGATTTGCTCTTTAAGGTGTAAATTCTCAGCTGGGAGAGCGCAACTTCACTCCTTCCTACTCAGAAAGGTAGAGGTGCTTGTGATTTTTGGAAGTGGCAGCTGGAGTTGAAGGGACACCCTCCTCCAGGAAAGTAGTGAGGGGTAGCAGAGAAAAAGCCTGAAAACCCTCCCAAGAGTGGAAGTTTGACGACGCGGCTTTTACGGTTTCCTCCCCAGTGTCACCCGAAAGCCTTGCCAGGGAACGAGCGAGCCCCGCAGACCCTGTTCTGCCGGGAATGAAGGGGGGGTCCCGAATGTGGGGAACGCCAGAACAAAGTGAATATACCCGCCAGTGACGGAGAGCGAAGGCTTCCGCGCCCGGCGGTCCCCAACAGGGCAGGGGCGGGGGCTGCGGGGGGCCGGACGCAGGCGTGGAGGGGACGTACAATGAGAGCCGGCCAGGGGAGGGTGGTTCACCATCCTCAGCGCTGACCTGCCGCCGGGACAGCCCCTGCTCTGCCTCGCAGCACGCCCCTGGGTGGGACCCTGCGGCGGAGGTACCGCCGGCTGCTTCCCACGACACTGGCCCCACCGGGGAGGCGACGCTGCGCTGGGAAGGCCGGTGTGGGACGCTACATTAAAAGGTGCTCTGAAGGGGAAATAATAATAATGCAGAATGTCTCTTTTATTTCCAACCTACTTTCTGCGTTCTTCTCCGTAGGAAAGTTACCCTAGATTGTTCTTGCCAGAAAACCACCTTGACACTAGATCATAGTTTCTTATATTTGGTGCCGATGAGAGACCGAAGGAAAATGATTATCTGTTGTTCACTCTGAGACACTATGGTTCATACTGAAAGAATGCCTTAAGACTTAACCTTAAAATAAAATTTCATTCTCGTAAAGTGTTATTTGAGGTCAAAGGGATCTTTTGGTAGGAATAGGTGGAGCTACGCTTAAGATACTGGACTGGGACTTCAGACCAGCCCTCAGTGCACAGCTGCAAAATTGGGTGATCCCAAAAATGTGTCGGTACTTCTTTGTTCCATCCGGAAGAGAAGATTATATGTTTCCTTTGCCCTTCTCTGTGATTTTTTGGGTCAGCCCTCCTAACGGAGGGGAAGGCGGTGGCTTCGAGCACACCTTCCCCGACAGAAGGGGAGCCTCCCTCTGCACCTCTCTGCCCCCGCGGGGGAAGCTCCATGGGCTTTCCTTTTGGACAGAGTCTACGAACAAAGCGGGGGGGCTGACTGTCAGCGGGGTCCTCTCAAGAGCCACAAGCCAGAGGCGCTTCGGAACCCCCAAGCAATCCGTTTGCAGAGGCCGGTTTCACCGGGCGGCAGCTGTCGAACTCGACGGACTGGGCTGCACTGGCCTTTGCCTAGCACCGAAAATAAGCCCGCGGCACGCCGGCTGCAACGCGGCCCGGCGCTGCCCGTCCCGCCCGTCCGACGCGCGGGTGCTCCCCGTGCGGTCGTGGCAGCGGGCGCGGAGTGGAGTCCGGGAGAGCCTCCCCCCGACACTGCCGACACGGGGACCACTCCGCAGCCGGAGGGGGAGGCAGGCTCTTGACTTCACTCTTGGCTGTAGTGCCAAGAGCCCTTCATTCAGCTAGTCGAGGCTTTAAAGAAGATCCCTTACCCCACTGCTTCCCTTAACACAGGGTGCTAGTGGAAAACAGTTCGGCTTCACTTTTTCCTATTTAAATATTATTCTGATTGCTCCGCTCCTAATTAAAATCCCTCATGCCTTTTTTTCTTTTTTTTTTTTTTTTTTTTTTTTTTTTTTTTTTTTTTGTGTATGTGTGTGAGAGAAATTTTTGGAGGGTATTTGTGTGTGTTTGTTTGTTTGTTGGGTTTTTTTCCTTGTAAACATTTAGCTTGCGGTAGGGATGTCTGTGCGTGAGCAGTGAAACAAGGGGAAGAATTGAGGATCAATTCTAACCAGAAAATTTGGCCAGTGATTCAACTGAGGAACACCAAAATTACCATTGCACTTGCTCCAAACACTACTATAAATGCTTGAAGTGAATCAGTTGGTGCTTGAGGAGAAGCAGTGAGAAATCCTTAGCTTTGCTCATACTTGGTGTCTGTAAAAGGCTGCACGTGAAGGTGACCTCCACACTTCCCCTAGGGCTGGCGAGAGATCCCCCTTTCCATCAGAACATGAAATCTTTAATTTTCTGCTTCTCTCAGAGCACAGCCTCCCTTTTGTTTAAATTTTTCAAAATAATTTCGAGATACATTAAAGGTATGTATGCTGTAAAAGAAAAACCAAGCAACAGAATTTTCTGCTGGAAGGCTGCGTAAACCCAGAGTGCCATCACCCCAACCTTGTTCTGAAATATGACAGAGATTCACAATGGGGGAACAAACCAGTTTGTTTCTAGCACTATGTGTGGTGGCTTTTGTACTCAGTGTAACTCCCTGTCAATTTTAATTGGGTTAACTGCTCACATAGATGTAGTGACTCTTGGCAAAGATGTTACTTCTTAGCAGATCGGTGTTTGAGGGAAGCAGAATCTGCTATTTGTTGTAATAGTAGCAGGGTGACTCTTTAAAATATCTGACTTATTACACCCATGCAAAATGATACATTTGAGCTTGCACTGTGCATAGTGGCATATCCTTATCATCTAATTACTCTGTGTCTCAGGAGTTTTAAAAGAGAAGGGCTCACCCACCTCCCAGGTGAATGAGTAAGCAGGAGTTTTACAGAGTCTGTGTTTGATGCTGAGCCAAGGCAGTGTAGCCAGTTCCATGCAGTGCTGCAAAGGTTATTTTGGTTTGCCCCAAGGAACTTCCATTCTCAATTAGCCACCCACCCACTGTTCTGTCTATTCCTTATGGTAGAGATCTCTGCCCATGAAGCTTCTGGTGACAACACACTAAAGAGAAGAGCGTGGTTTTAAAGCTCTGATGCTCTGAGGCTTTTTTTCCCCATCTGTTCACCTCTGAGCAGAGGGATGGGTCCTTTGCAAGAACGCAGGGCTGCTAGATCCAGGCTTTGCCTGGGGAAGCTTTCCATTCCCAGGAAGGGTTTAGCTATAGTCTCAGAAGTTGTGTACAGATTGAGCCTGGCTTCAGCTGAAAAGCTGGGTAGATAATGCCATTGTCAAGCCTCCAGGGGAGCAGTTTGACCACCTGCTACTCCCTTTGGATTGAAACAGGGTGTTTGCTGGAGGGCTTTTCAGGAAGGGAATATACTTTCAGGTACCCCATCTGAATAGGTTTCTCCAGAGGAGTTAACAGGATATACCTTTTTCCTAATCAATTGCAGCTAGGATTTAGTGTTTTTTATATGCTTCATCCTCTTTCTTAGCACTTAGCTCACTGTAATTGCCAAAACATGTCCTGTCCACTCTGTGCTGAGGTGAATTCTGAGGACTGGATGTGTAGCAATGGCAGGATATAGCCCTAAAAACTAGCAGCTTGTGCTTCCTGCACAGGGAAGTGGCTGTCTATGGCAGCCCTTGTAGAGGCAATGTACACTCTGGGCTGCAGTGGAGCCAGTGCAGCACTGATCAGCAGGTCTAGGGAAAAAATTCTACTATGCCTTGGTTTTCAGTAAATATACTATGAGCTACCTAGTGGTATTACATCTAATCATAGCCTCAAAGCTGTAGTTGCATTTATGTTGATCACTTTAAAACAAATCTCACAGTTATATTTAGTAGAAGAATGTGTAAAGCCCCAACCCCCAAATGGTATTATGTAACCAATACAGTATTTAAGTGCCCACTGTGTAAACTAAGTGAAAAGCCTGCTGTTTGCTTTCTTTGCCTGTGTTGTGTATTGGTCAACCAAAGCCGGGTGCTCTGTTTGCTGTTCTGATTACTATTTTAAAAGGAAAGATCCATAGAATCATGTTATCCAGATACTGAAAAAGACTTAAACCCCACTCACTGGGCTTAAGAGAGTGGTCTGGGGCTGAGAGCCCTCTCGTGGGCTGCCCAGGGGTGTCTATTGCCAGGGGAGCTTGTGCTGTTTGAAAGCACACACAATCAAGGATAACATGCCCACTCAATGTACTTTGTCCCTTTATTTTGGCATGTGTGGTGCAGTCATTCCCAGTTGCCTCTGCAGTCTCAGCCAAAGGGTTCAGCAGAGCTCAGCAAGGATGAATGTGTGTTAGTGTAGGGTCAAGGAGATGGTGGGAGCTAGTGGGCCAACTGGGAACATGTTGCTGCCGTTACATCTAGAGCTGATATCATGTGGAAATGAGAGGTGGATATCCTCTTGCTTTGAACCAAGAGGAGTTCATAGGCTTTCCCCCTAATTTACTGTTATTGATCTGCCATCAGCTCCTTGCCCAGTTAAATCCTTTATTCAAGGTGCTGGATCTTAGGAGCACAGTGGTTTCCCATTATTGTTATAATCTTTTGCCAAAGAGAGATTCCCCCTTCTCAGTAATGCACCAAAGTGGAAGTAATCACTCTTTTTTTCTTCTTGCATTTGTCCTTTCCTGTTTCATTCACCGATTGAAAAATGGCTAAAGAGCAGCCCCCATTTCACCTCCCCTTTTCCCTGATTGACTCAGCAGCTCCTGGGACAGAGAGAGGAAAGGGGCCTCGAGGTCACAACCTTCACAATCTTCAAAGCCCCTGCCGCTTCCAGCAGCTGTCACAGCTCTCACTGACCATATCCCCAGAAGGTCAGCAAAAAAATAAACACTGGGGCCCGACAGGTCCCCTTCTCATGCAAACTGGCCATTTCCCTCCCTAGCTCCCATTCCATGCATAGATTACACATAGGAGACCCCCTTGGATTTCCACAGAGCCATGCAAGAGCAAAATGCCACAGAAAATAAAAGCAGAAGGGCTTCCTGGGCAGGCAGGGTGGGAAAAAGAAAAGCAGCTTCCTGAGCTCTCCATGCCCACCCACAGGCTGCTGCAGCCATTTTGTGTGCGCAAAGCCTGAAGGTGAAGCTGGGGAGGGGGCTGACTTTTCCCTGGGAGAAAGACTGCAGGGAAGGATTCAGCTTTTGTATCTGCTTGTGCATGTGAGGGATGGAAGGAAGAGAGAACGCAAAAGAAATAGGAAATGAAGCATAAACTGTAAAAGCCTTTTCATCAGGATTAGATTGCATCCCTCTCCTACAGCCAGCCTGCTTTCTGCACTCACCTACCTCTGCAAAAAGTCATGATGAAGCAGAAACAGTGCCAGGGAGAAGCACAGGTTCAAAAGGCCAGAGCGGAAAGGTCCTTTGCTAAAGGAAATATCCCTCCCCAGCCCTCTTTTACAGAAGTATCCATTTCACCATGGCCACTGATAATCGAAGGGCTATTTCCTGGCCTTTTCAGCACAGCTCCCAGATGCAAACCGCTATTCTCATCTCCATTATTGCAAACCCTTCCCTTCCCGCCCCACACTCGTTTCCGTACCCGTGCTCCCCCATTGCTGAACCCAGCACTAGGGCACGACTCAAGCCCGTTTTTTAGGCTCCACAGTGAAGGAAGATGCTCGTTTCCTATTCGCATTTTCGGCCTCTCCCCACAAAGACCAAACGTGTGAACAGCACACCGAACCGCAGGGCAAAAACCCTTCGAGGGGATTTTTATCTGCGAGGGGCTGCCAGGGAGGCAGGAAGGGCTGCTGACCAGCAAGAAACCCCTCTAGGAAGAAAAAGCAGCGACAGGGGACTTGGAGATCACTTTATTTATTTGGTGTTGGCCGGGTACAGCAGAGGGGCTGCCCCAGGCAGCGCGGCCGGGGCCGCTGGGGCGGGGAGCTGCGGCGGCCGCGGGCCCGGGGCGAGCGGTGCGCGGAGCCGCTCACCTTGCCCTGTCCCTGCGCGCACGCTCACCGCCGCTGCGTGTTTGAACAAAGAAAGTTGCACAACCAAAGTCCGTCCGTCAGAGTCGAGTGTGTGTCCCCCATCCCCCCGTTAAGGTGGCTCTCGGGGGGTGGGGTGGGGGCGGGACGTCCCGTCCCCGCATGCTGTCACCGGCTCGTCCCCGGCTCTCGCCGCTCCCCGGCGCACTGACGCCCTTTCATTATTGCACTGCTCGCTGCGACCGTGACAGTAGTGCAACAGGGAAAGAGGGGCAGCCCGCCCGGTGGTCCCAGCGCTGGCCCAGCAGCTGCAGCAGTCCCCGGCCTGCAGCCCGGCTGCCGGGCTGGGGGCACGGAGGGAGAGCCTGAGTGGGGTGGGGAGGTCCTGGCTTTGTCTCCGAGCTGGTCGCTTCTCACTGGAATGATGCTGGGGGGGGCAGCCGGGGAAGGGAGGAGGAGGGTTTAAACCGAGGGCAGCGGCAGGGTCAGCCGTACAACGGGGAGGCAGCGGGCACGGCCCCGCCGTATGGCTCCGGGACCTCCCCTGCCCACCCCCGGACCGGCAAGGCGAGACCGGTCGCCGCGGGGACCCGCACGGAAAGCCCCTCGGCAGCGGCTGCTCCGCCGCGCCCTGATCCGGCCCTCAGTCCCCTCCCACCACCCCTTTCCCTGGGCCTCTGAGGTCCCGAAAGGGACCGCGGGGACCACCTGAAATGGAAGGCAGGGCCACCCACTCGGCCATCCCGACTGCTGTCAGCCCCCAGCTGATCCTCACAAAGCGGAAAGGAGATTTAACACCCCCATCCCTGCTCCGTTCCCACGTACCTCAGAGATCAGCTCTCGGGAAGGGCCGGAGGCAGCGCCCGGCCCCGCTGCGCCGCCCGACCCCGGAACAGCCCCGAGTGCGGGATCCGGCTGCGAAGCCCGGCGGGCCGCACTGGCCAGGCAGAGGAATGAGCTTTGTTTCGAGGAGGTTATTGGGATTAGAGCCTCGGCCTCTTTGTGCTGTGCTCTGCTTCGCATCGCACTCGTTTTCGGGCTGGGATCAGGCACAGAAACAGCAAGTATGGCAATGTATCTCCTCCCATCCCTTGGTGGGTGTTTACATCAGTATGTAGTATAGGCACCCTTCAAATGTCTCGGGACTCATAGTATTTTAAAAAGGAGCCCCGATGGGTTTCTCTGGTTTCAATCACTGCTTGTGTGTTCTAAACACGAGACCGTTTTGAATCTTGTGTGATAGCATCAGAAATATGCCCATTACTCACAATCTGAGTCACCAGAATAGCACGATTATTTGTCACAAATAACATCTCTGCACAATTACTTGCCTATCTAACAACGCTCAGCACTTCACAACTTTTCCCTTAACTTGGTGGGCACATAGGATTATTTTTTCCTGCTGTGGCTTTCTTCTCTCCGTGAAGAATAACCCTTAAAAGAAAAGACCCTATAAGCAATATTGCACTACTACCCTGATTACAAAAGCAGAGGCAATATTGATAGGGTCTCATCCTTAAGGTTAGGAAGCTGAATAATGTGTCTTGCAGCAGGTGACTGGAGGGAGCTTCATTCCATGCCTGCAAATGGGGAAGGGGTAAAAAGTTAGAAAGAGGTGTGCACTGCCCTATGCATCACAGCACCATGTGCTCCTGAGAGAGTGAGGATGCAGGAATGGAGTAAATCTCTGACCCACAGAATCTGTGTATGGGTGCTATCCCTTTCTCCCAGGACATTTTTAACTCCAGAATGGATTTTTTTCCTCCATCCCCAGTTCTCACATTCTTTTGTGCAAATTTCTCTCCTTTATTAATAGCCTCAGTTAATTAGCTGCCTAGTGGTTAGAGGCTGGGAAGTGCAATTTATTTGGTTAACTGATAGTTGTATTTTTTTGAACCTCTTAGTAACAGGCATTAAGCCTTCAGAGAACTTCCTTTCTAGGGCTGTCCTACTTGGAGAGCCCACTGTTTTAAAATACCCCTCCCTTCACTGGAAATCACGGGATTAAGTACACACCAAAAATTAGAAAGCGAAACAGGATCTCCAGGGCTGGCTCTTCAGCACTGACTTCACATTTATGAACACAGATTAAACAGTGTTTGGAGACGCACATGTGTTTTGCCCTACCTTGTTTTGTTTGGCTTTTTCTTCTCTTCCCCCTCCCCAGCACCTTTTCTGTCCTAGGCTGGAAGGCACAATCTTCAGCTAGGGCTGGCTTAGTGTTGAACACACTAACAGCCACAGAAATGATCCCCAGGGAAGAGCTGAGACACCTCTGGCTTCAGGGCTGCTTTGCCAGCTAGACTCTTCCTCTGCACTCTGGCTCCTAGTTAACCTGCCCCAGTGCATTTGTCACATAGGAACACTTGAGAGCCCAGAGGAAGGAAGCTTCATTCCCAGGCCATCCCAAAACAAGTCATGATTTTGACACATTAAGCTTCTCTTTCCTCCATCTACTTTCCAGTCAATTAAATAGGAGTGTAATGGAGAGGCAATCTCCTAATTCATGGATTCTTGGCTAATTTATCCATGCCACATTTATCTGGTCTTTGCCATTAGAGGTCCCTGGCTTTTTAGCCTGTTGGTGTGAGGCAGCCCTGCATCCCCTTTGATGTTGCCTGACATGCCAAAGAAAAAGGAGGTGGGCAAGCTCCATTTAATGTTTGTTTTCTTCTAATACCCGATAAACAAAATCTCCAATCTGTCCCAATCCCTCCCTCTCCCCATCCTTTGTGATGCCTGGGGAAGAAAACAGGTATGTTTTTTCCACAGTATTTGTATTAAATCTTTGCTCACACTAATTACAAGGCTATATTCACAGAGATTGTTGAAAACAGCTCAGAACTGAGTTTTATCAAACTTCTGCGCTCTTGTCACATTGGCAAAACCTCGGATTTAATCCTGCCAGTGCTTCCCAACAATCCCTGCAACCTAGGCATCCAGCTGGACTGAGAACATTAAAAAAGATGCAACTAGGCTCAGCCTTACCTTTCCATCTATTCTCATTCAGTCTCTATTTTGTTTATTGTTTACCATGTCTTTTCCACTCTTCAGCCTCGATGTTATCTCAAACAAGAGTTAGACTTAATACAAACAATTTAAACTCTCCAGTGGGCCAAGAGACAAACCCACTGGCAAGTTTACAGTGGAAACACACAATCTGCACATCAAGTGATGTTACTAATGCATGGATAGTGGCGCAGGAAGAACGATTTGACGACTTCCTCGCAACTTAAGTACTTCAGTAGTTGCAGAAGCTACAACTGGCAAGGGAGGGTAAGAGATGTAATTAGAAACCTCAGCCTAAAGTTAAGTTCCAAGCAAAGGCAATTAAGTTACTTTATGCTTCTGGATCTGTGCTGAGAGCCTAGATGTGTCTCAAAAATGTCCTTATCTCTAAGTGGTGTATTGGCACAGGCCTCCCTACATCTTGCCTTTAAAAAAAAACCAACCAACCAACCAACCAACCAAACAAACAAACAAAAAAAAGGAAAAATAAAAGACTGAATCAGCCTCCACTAGTATTCTAGTAATATTCCCCTGAGTTTGCCAATAATATGCAAAGCCTGGGTTGCACTATATCCTATAGCAGGGAGACTTTCTGGAATGTATATAGGGGTTATTTTAAAATAAACATTTAAACACGAGATTATGAAATGCATGCTATTTATACACCAGGAGGCTCAGCATCTCTAGATATGTTTAGAAAGCTCTCTTGCCTTTAATCACAGTTACAGAAACTAAATGGAGATGTCACCCAGACTGGTATGGAAATAGCATTTTATATGTTGCTCAATAATGGAAGCTTTTTATTTGGCAGGGCATATGGGGAATCTTACTTTACCAAGCCATTGCTATGTGTTAAAGTCCCCTTTTTCTGATGTTAGCAGACAAATAGACTGAAGTGTCGTTACAATGAAGCCTTGGGATAAATGAAGTAGTGAGTTAGTCTCTAGAGCTAAGAGGCCTCTGGTCCTTGTGAGATCAGACCTTGCCTTCCCTGGTTTAGCTTAGGGAGCCATTTCCCCTTCCCTTTGTTGCTGCTTTGTTTGCTTGTTTCTCTTGTGGTTAAAGATGTCACTCGGGGCAAGCAGGGTTTTTTAATTTTCATCTCAGCTGCATTCTCACAAAACATAGAAGGGCACAAAACTTCAGTCCAACCTTGTTTCCCTGGTCACTGCCAGTTCTCTAGCCTGAGGAAAGACCATCTTGCCATCTCGCAATTAAATACATTATATAGTCTATAATACATTTTCTGCAGTGGAATTGACACTATTACCAGAGGTCAGAGCAAACACTTTGGAAACAGCTGTAGGATGAGAGTTGATTTAGAGTTTTCCATCCTATTTAATAATTTGATCATTGTTTTAAAACTTGGAAGTGTTGCCTTTTTAATTCTCCGTTTTTTTTTTTTTAAGAGAGAGAGAAAATTCTTAGCATTCCAGTCCTGGCTCCTTAAGTCTATCTAGCAAGTTTGTACAAATCTGTCCAGAGAAAAAGGGGATTCTTGCTTCCATGCAAGAGTCAACTTGTCCAGGTGTGAGAGACTTCAGAGAGCAAGAGTTGATAATCCTCTCTGAAAACATCACCCTTCCAAGTTCATTTCACCCAGCGAGCTCAGGGATTCTGTCACCCACAGCCACTTACCAATACGTTCCCGTTCTCCTGAAATCAGGAGGGATTACACTCCAGAATGTCCTGCCATTTGATTCTTGCTTATAATATTTAGTTTGTGGGTTTCAATAACCCTTTTCTCAGCAGCAGTATTTCCTCGGCTGGCAGAACCCAGACCTGCGTCAGTGAGCTCCATTAAAAGGAATGACAGAACTCCTTAAACAGCCCAGACTTTGTAACCCCACAATACGGCTTTTCTGCATGGTGTTTACCAGTGCTCTGCTGTCTGATGGGGGAAATAAAAAAAAAAAAAGGAGAAAAAAAAAGAAAGACGACTTATGGTACTAAATGCAGGAGGAAAATTGGGCTAAATACTATCATCCTGGAAGTGCCGATCCCACTGCTGGCCCTGCGTGTACAGGGCTAGTGAAAGGCCTTTTGGTTGCCTTGCCTGGGGAAGAGCACATGTGGGGCTAATCTTGGGGTACCCCAAGTAACTCTTTCCCCCACGGCAAGGGGCAGACTCCCCTCCCCACGCACCCCACCTGTCCACAAAGCCCCCACCCCCAAGCCTGCCGGGGTTTGATTTCTCCCTGGGGCCCCAGCCCAAGTGTGCAGAGCCCGGCCCGTGGCAGAGCAGGAGGGGAAGCGGCACCTCCTGCCCCCGCCCGGCCGCCTCCCTCCGCCAAACCACCCAAGAGCGGCCAGAGCAGGAGCGACCTTAACACAGATCTGGTGCTCAATTCAATGACTCAAAAAGTCCCTCTGAAAAAAAAAAATCCCTCTGAAAACTTAAACCATCTGATTTCACTTTCCGCTCCAATTGGTTGTGTAGCTAGGGCGCAGGTCTGGCCTCCTCCACCACACTAATACCCTATGTGTGCTGCCTCCACAGAGGAGGGGTTCTTTTAACAAGTTTATGCAACAACAGGATGGAGGCTCTGCCGGAGCCCTTCCCCCCGCAGCCCGACCTGATTCCCCGCATTCCTCCCGCGCCCTCCCCCTCCGACCCAACTGGAGACAAACTCTGGCATCTCCACACACATGCAAATGGTTTCCCTTGCACAAATACAGACTCCTGAAGGGGCCTTTGCTTCCGAATCCCCCCTCTTTTTTTTTTTTTTTTCTTTCCTCCACTGCTTTTTTTTTTTTTTTTTCCGCTGTTACATTCCTCAGCCAGGCAGGGTTAAAAAAAAAAAAATGTGGGGAAGGGAGGGTTTGGAATGTGTAATCTCCATCCCAGGCCCAAATCTGCAGGGAACCTTGTCCTCTCCCCTCACACCCCTGGGGCCTGCCTTCCCAAGAGCTGGCACTCAGCAAAGGGCATTTGTGGGCTCCATTGCCCCAGCTGGAGCCTGGAGGCCTCAGAAGGTTGTCCCTCTCCCTCTGCAAATGGGATTTGGTCCTTGTCATGGCACAGGCCTTTCCTTGTATCACACGCCTCAAATTCCCCCCACGCCCAGGGGAGGTTTTCAAGTGTAGTGACCATATTATTTTTAAAGACATAACTTCATACAGGAAAACAACTATGCATCTATTCCCGCTGTGATTTCTCCACCTCCAAACAAGGCTGGCTCCCATGTCTGAGAGGCCATCTTACAGCCCTGCATCAGCCCCACCAAGGCTTTCACTAGTACTTGTTTTCACTCACTGATGGGCTCCATGAGCGCACATACACACAGAGAACAAAGCATTGCCCTGCTCCAGGGTGGCTTCCAGCTTCTTGCTGGTCCACTCCCCTTCCTCTCTGGTCAGGGGCAGGAAAGGGCCCTTTACGCTCTCACTCTGGTCATTCTTGTGCTCCTATTGATGGCATGGGGGGAACACACCCCCCAGCAAAGCCCTTACAGATTTTATTTTCTCCTACCTCTTAATTAATCAAGATTTAGAAGGAGGAAGAGAGGAAAGTGTCAAAGCTAAACAGGCCTCCCCGTTCTTTACTACATACAAAAATGGACACCGTACCACAATGCAGAGATAGATGAAAAGAAAAGCTCTGGAGAAAGAGAGCCATGCCGGCTCGGGTTACCTCCACTGAGGGCTGGGAGTGTACCACATGGGCCACCAGCACCGTGCCTCCGGATCAGGCATGGAGGCTTAGCCTTCTCCTCTGGGCATGAGAGGGAGACAGGCTTCAGCTCCCCCCGCCCCCCCAAACAGAGGGACTGAAAAAGGTGTCTTTTGTTTGCTCCCTTGTTCATTGGAGAACTGGAGTTGTTGAGGATTCGGCTTCCCCTCATCCCTCTAAAATGGGACACGCTCCCCTTCTCAGGATGTGGTCCTCCATTTTCTGCCTCCCCATGGCTCACTCACCAGCACGGCTTGGGATGTGCCGTGCAATCTGAAAGCACTCGTTTACCTAGATTTGATTTCTAGTATGACGGCTCTCCCCACCCCCACCCTTTGCTCCCAAGGTAACAGCTCAAGGCTTCAAGAAAAAAGGAGAGAGAGGAAGGTCCCATCCCCCAGCCCTCCAAACCCCTTTCTTAGCAGCTGCAAGGGAAAATACCACATCTGCCTCCAACTACACCACGAGTGACAGTCATCAACATATTGTTATTTAAAGATCAATTCTGAATGCAGTGTTCCTGTTTCTAGGCCTACATCATCCCCACGTCTCTCAGTCTCACTCCCCATTGATATTGGGAAGTGCACGGAAAGATTGTCTTTCATATCCAAATCGATTATTATTTAGCTATCTTGTACTATTTTTTTAAAATGAATATGAAGGTGTCAATATTGCTTTAATCTTAGCAGTAATTTCACTAGAAGTGAAATATGAAGGAACTTGAAAAATACATTAATAGGAAGCAAAAATTAAATCGTGTGTAAATATATATGTATATATTAAATCACTGAATTTTTTACACAACAGTAACATCCTTAGGTTCATAAAACTCTAATTTTTAGAGCAGAAGCAAGAAAATATTCAAAGCTGGTTCAAGATATTTTTAAAGGTGGTGATTGCTCTGAAGGAGGACAAGAGGGCTTTAAAATGTGAATAGGCCAGCTTTTTATTTTACAGCTTGGACACACAAACCCAGGCTAGTGGCAGAAAGGGCAATCCATTTTGTACACTGAAGCAGTCAAAATGGGGAACAAAACCCAAGGAATTTCCATACACACCACTCAACCCAAACACAAAATAAACAAACACATGAGTAGGAATTTTTTAGGCAATTTCTACATGATCTTGGCATTTTAATGCTAGTTTGAGCCTTTGTGGTGGAGGGAACAAATCAGAGTAGGAGGCTGGTCCCCTACTAAAATGCATTAAATAACTACAGAATGCCATAATGTCAAGGGCTGGGTGTGCAACAGTAACTGATCATAAAGGATGTATTAGAACTGGAACCAAATGCTTTGACAATATTATTGCACTGCTTTATTTGTGCAGACAGTAGTGCAACATTGTCAGAGCCAGCGATACCAGCAGCCGCTGTCACGTTCTGCACAGCTGTCCCTGCATCCTTTTGTAAGGGACTGTTACATTACAGTGTTAACCACAATAACGTTTTTATGTTCGGCCTCAATAAAACTCTGCATGACAAAGTTTATTTACAGTCATAATTAGACAAGGTAAAAAAACCCCAAAAACCAAAAAGTTAGTTTAAAAAATGACAGAGAGGAAAAAAAGGGAGAGAGATAGAAAAAGACCAGTGTTAGTATGGCTTATTAAACAAACCATTCAAGTCTTGTGCTACATGCCCAGTATATCTAGGCACGGTATGTTATAAAGGTTTTATACAATAAAATATTTTTCTACAGTAATGGAGAATAAAACAACAAGGGACACAATTCAGCATCTCCAAATGTATGTGTTTCCATAAACCCCAAATTGGTCAGTCAGTGAATATGAACTACACAATATAAACAAGTCACAGGAAGTGCCAACCCTTTCCAGTGCCTTCAGAACTTTTCTTAATTGTGCTGTGATTTTATGATGGTTGACCAATATAGATGAAAAAAGCTGTGTGTGTATACATACAGAACAGTATAAATACACAGTGCTTTGAATTGCTATGGGAAACGTTACAGAACAGATGAAACTTATGTACAAAAATACCTAGCGCCTGTGTTTGAATCTCACATGCATCTGTGTGTCACCACTCAAAAATCACAGTATAAACACCACAGATTCTTAGAAAGAAATCACCAGCACTAAATCCCTATAGACATTGATAAGGGACCACCTTGAACATAAAGGGAAAAGTTTCAGTAAGAGGAAAAACTATAAAGAAATCATTATAAAATTTCAATGTAGATATTGTATGGAAGTGTGTAGAAATTAATAATTAATTACAAACTATTGGTAAACAAAGCAGGTAATGTGATGCCTTGAAAGCTCCCAGAAATGTTTGGAGCTTATGTTTTAAATAGGATGTGTTTAAATTACTCCAGCCCATTTGTATAGACAGACATATCAAAATGTATAAGCAGAATCTCTCTCCTTATTTAAAACCACTCCCACATGTATAAAACCTTATTTCACATAGGTGCATAAATACACTGGAGGAGGCATCTATTTTAGGGTTGTTGCCCACTCTGAAGAGGGTGGGCTGCTAAAAGGGGTCATGTTTCTGCCAGCCAATGCCCTTTTAATATTGCACTGCTCATCATAATTGCCAGTAGTACAACAGAAAAAGGGCTCTGGACAACAGCATACTCCAGAGACTTTCCAAAATAAGTGATAAATCAGTTAGAAACTTCTCCAAGTGATGGCCTTCTGTACATGATTTACTCTAAAACAGATTTGTTACATTCAAAAAAAAGGAGTTTCTTCAACAACCACATTGAATCAATGTCGTTCTTTAAAATTAGATTTTAATGTTTCACAAATGCATATGGAATTAACTGCAGCAAGGGTTTAGATAAGCTTGCTTTAGGGACTTTACTGCTTTAAAACATGTGAAAGGAAATACCAGAATTGGGATTGTTCTCCTTGCATTTCAGCACCTCAGTATTTTACAAAAGTAGGTGTATGGACTAAATATTAAATTAAAGACACAATAAGTTAATATCCTTTCTCTTGCCTTCATCTGAATCAGCTGCTAAAATATTTGGTATTAATTACATATATGCTTCTAATAGCTTAAATTATTCACTTCTAATTGCTAAGGAAGTCTTGCTATTTCATGCAGGCATCTAAACAAGGTTTCAACACAACTGCAATTCAGCAGTGAGACCTTTAAAAATCACCTAGTTGCATCATGAAAACATTACTATTATAATTTTTCTTTTTTCCTTTTTCAGAAGAATATATGGGTAGTAAGGAGAAAACATCAGTTAATCATTAAAAATCAAACATTCCAAATAATTTTAGCATTAAGTAACATTTAAAAGTCAACTCGTTAGTCTTTAGGCTTAAACTGTTTACCATTTACTTAAAGCTGGAAAACATAACTATTTGTTAATAAGAATCACTTGAGAAATTATAAAATTCTTTTATTTCAAACAGTGTAAAGGAATTCTATGCAAAGAAATCCAAACTTGAAAACAACTTTCCATGAACTGTATAGACAAGTAAGAATTGTACTAAATGCTAAAATGAATTAAACTGGTTTGGTTGTGGGTGAGTTTGGGCTGAATGAGAAAATGCACTACATGAATTGCAGTTGTCACTTCATCACAGTAGTATTAACCAAAAGCTAATTGATTTGGAAATGTCCCAGCCCAGTTAGAATCTTAAATTGTATCATTCTTATTTTATTATTACATTTCAGGTTTTCTTCTTTTCTCTTTTTTTTTTTTTTTTTAAAAATAATTTATCCCTAATCAAGAAACATAGGCTACTACGGAGATGTTACAAAAAAAAAAAAAAAAAAAAAAAAAAAAAAAAAACTCGAAGAGTGTTCGTTAAACTTTAGGAAGTTGGTTTGTTTTTTTTTTTTTTTTAATTCCAGAGTCCCAGGTTTGTGTTTGAGGGTACGAGCTTTCCTTACACAACTCGAAGACCACACACTGGAGGGAAACGGAGCGGAATTGGGGCAAAGTGCAAGAATGCCAAAGAAACACTTTAGGCTGCACACCCTGGTTTATTGCAAAAACTCTGGACTATTTAAGCAAAGCATTAGTTTTACGAGATTTATATATTAAGCCAATATAAATACTGGCTGAAGATAGCATGTGACTTACTGCCTCGCTCTCTGGGGGGC
>JAWWES010000037.1:5772243-5801703 GCA_035583135.1 Lophotriccus pileatus
CCCTGACCAGGAATCGAACCTGGGCCTCGGCGGTAACAGCGCCGCGTCCTTAACCACTAGACCACCGGGGGCTCCCACAGGTATTTATCACTATGAATATTAGCACTCCTAGTATTATTAGTAGGTGAAATGCATAAACAAGACCAACTGTAAGCTGCCCCAGTCTTAACAGATCAGGACAAGTGACTGAAGATTGTTGAATCCCTGATATACATTTCCCTCCCATACTGCTGAGATCCATGAGGTGGTGTTATTTAAAATAGGGGCGGACAGAATTTAAATCATCTTTATTTTATCCTATTTAATTTGTCTCACAAAGGTACCCAAGGAAAACACTCACTAAAAGTTATTAAAAACATGCTGCAAAATAAGGTATTTACTAGAAGTCTCTCAGGTCATCAAGATTTACAAAGAAGGCAGGGACAGAGAGTACCAACAGAGGGGCACAGGCTGTATCCCCAGGAAATATAATGTTGTGCCTTATGTTAATGGCAACATCTTGAGCTCTGAACCGGCTACAGCCTGCCTCAAAGATAGTTACACCACTTAGTAACTTGTAGATCGTACTTGATACACTTATCTTTAAAATTAAAATTATAAAATCACTGCAAAATTCCCTTCTCTTTTCCTCCTCCACATGAAGAATGATCATTCACTGTGCTATGAAAGATGAAAAGCAGGTACTCGTGCTTACACGTCACAGTAAACCAGGAGCTAAGGAAGGTCTTATTTCCAGACCTTCAAGATTTCCACTTGGAACATATAGCTGCTTGGTGAGAAGTTTTCAAAAGCTTTTTTCCTGTCTGGTTGTGTTGGTTGCAGCCATCAGACCTCCTCCTCAAAGACAGCAACCTACACAAGTCATCAGTAATGCCATTTCTGATCATGTCAAGTACAGGAGCTCAAACATTTCTGTGAGGCTCAGAGAGTTCACCTGACATCAGGGCTCTGCTGTTCTATGCTGTGAACAACCGTATGAAAGGCAGTGGCTGCCCCAACGTGTTTGCAGATGACAGTCAAACAGAAGGCGGGGGGGAGAAAAAATTACTTGCTGAGATCCCAAATCCTACCCATAGCCAAGCACCAGGAACTCCATCATCTTTCCAAGCCACTTGTAACAAGCAGAACTGGTGGGTCTCCTTGCTAACAACCCAAAATAAGGAAAACTTTTCAAGACAAATTTCTCCTCTGAATCTGCTTATCTTAATCTCATTTATTTACTTTTCTTGTGTATTCAGGAAAGCTGGGCCTTCTTCCATCTTGTTCCACAAACACACACCTGAAGCTCAGCTTTTCAATTTTGCCTCGGTTACCACAAAAACAGAAGAGTGCTGGTGGTAAGAACACTCTGGAATCTCCAGTCCAACCTCTCAGCTCATAAACAAGGCTGATTATTTTCCTCTGTAACACCAAACACATGCACACTTTTGTTAGTATTTTTATATGATCTAACAGCAGCCTTTTTCACAGTTAAAAAAATGTAAAGCTTTGTCCACCCCCAAAAGCTAAGAAGAACCAGACCCAGATGTGAGATACCTGTAAATCAAAGGATCCAGCAATTCACACGGAAAACATGATCATCTAAAACCCCTGAGCAATATCCCAGTTCCCTGTGCCACAGCATGAAGCTCTTGGCCTTTGCTCCCCCTAAGAGAACTTCTGGGAAAATCTATTTCAGACTTTCCTACTCTTACGAAGAAAGACCAAAAGTAAACAACCCATTACTATTTAAATAGGGCTGGAAACATTACTAAATATTTCCAAAAGGATGTATCGTAGCTTTTGATCTGGGCGTTAAATTACAAGTCATTGCACTGGTAGCTGTGACTAGTTATTCACAACCCCAGTTGAAACAAAGGAGTTTTGGTACATCACATCTAGAGACTGCTATAGCATGACTATGTGGCTATATAGTAAAATTTATGTTTGCAACACAGCTTATATAATAATCATGATAGTTTTAATGATGCGGATAATAATAAGAATAGCAAATGTTAATATTAGCAAAGAGAGACCCATGATTTCTTCATTCAGGGAGATGTACTGTAAAGGATTGAAGCACAGCCTGGGCTTTGGCCATTACTCCACATCCCACAAGCTGAGCCATGAGCCGAGGGCTGCTGTTTCCACCACATAAACCAGCATGCAAAACACCACACCCACGTCAGCGCTGCACCACCGTCAGGGACAGTGATACCTGATCCAACACCAAGCTGCAAGGACACAGCACCTGTCTGAAAGATACCTAGGAAAAGCCACTTTTCCCAAACCTACAGAAACATCCAGCCTCCTGCACCGTGTGTTCCCTGCACATCCAGCGTGCCCCTTCCACTTGTGCATGCAGGGCTCCCTACCTGGGCAGGGAACTGCACAAGGCAGTGAAATGCATTTAATTTTGGCTGGGATTTTGCTCAGCTAACATTTTCCAGACGAGATGGTTGCAGTATGATCATATTTAGGCCTCAAAATATAAAGTCTTAATCAAGAGTTGCAGGTTGTTGCCTTTTTTTTTTTTTTAATACTCCTAAATTGGATTTTTCTTCTCCTTTTAAGTTGCTGGCAATAGCTCCCCAACACCAGCTGAGATCTATACAAGACCTCACAGGTTGCTACTCCTGCAACCCTGGTGAAAAGATCTAAAGTGTTAGTTCTTCTGATTGGGAGGAAAAAAGTGAGGTAAGCAACCTCTTCAATCCAGCTGTTGGGAATTCAGGACAGGCACAAAATTACCCAAAACCAAAGGAATGCAGTACATAAGCAGGCAGCAGACAGCCTGTACTTGGGAATGACTTTGAACCTGTAGGATTTGCTACCTTGTAAAATTCCCCTAACACAGAACTTAAAGCAGTACTAACATGATGGCTTCTACCACTGCAAGGAATCAGGATGCTGCATCCACACCAAAGGCATTACCAGCCTGACATACCCCTTAACTAACTTAACTCCAGCAGTAAATCTAAAGCACAGACAAGGCAGACAATCAGCAGTTACCCAGGGAAGCCAGGCAGCACAGAATGGGTGTTCAGAGAAAGCCAGGGAGAAGTGGACCATCCAGTTGCATGGAAGGAAGATGATGGTGGTGGTTACGAGGACTGGACCAGAGTTTTACATCTTAAAATCCATGCACTGGCCCACTTCAAAGTCTGGGGGCTCCCAGCCCAACCTACATTGTGCTGAAGGTCTCTACAAGCTGCTTAACAAACCACATGATGGGATGTGGTTTTGCCACCCAGCTCTGCTCTCCACCTGCCTCTAAGGAAACAGCCTGCAGCTCCAGGTCCTGCTCTTGCAGTAGGGACCTCTCCTCCCCAAAACAGGTGATCCTTTGGGGGCTTTCTTTAGACTTCTCTGCCATTTTTTCCTGCCTCCAGAAAAGCAGCTGGGTCCTGTGCCTGGACAAGCCCCCAATTTATAGGTGAGAACCCCAGTGATGTAAACCTCTCCCCTCGAGAAGCTCTCGAGTCCTGAAGCTCTTGGCCATGTACATGATCTGGCACAGGGATCTCTCCTGATCGAGACATGCAAAAGAGGTGACAAAAGCCTGATTTCCAAAACACCTCATGGCAACCACACTTTCCCATACAATGACACTGTCCTGTGCAACTACACAGTCCTTCCAGGGCTTTGAACTGCTACTTCTTGTCACTGCTCCAACCACTCCAGCTCAGCTCAGGTGGGCTCTTAGTGTCCACACAACCCAACCTCACAGTGGGGAGCATGGTCAGACCTCCCCTCTCCTGACAAAGAATTTTCTAATGAGCTGATTTGCAGCAACCTACCCAATAACTTTTACACAAAGCTTCTCCTACTGCTTCTTCCAACTCAGGTTGTAAGGCAGAAATGACTGAGAGAGAGAACCTGCCTGTTCTATTCGCAATTTGTTTCAGCAGCTAATCACTCCTGCCATTAAAGACACATGCCATAATTTCTAATTGGAATTCTAACTGGAATCTACCAGGCACCAGTTCCAGCTCTGCCTGACACTGCTGCACTCGAGAGCCCCTTCCTGCATGATGCACTATACCAGCAGTATTTCAAGGACCAATTTTCCTTCGAGCTGATGGGAGGTGTAATCATAGTATTTGCTGCCAAATATAAGACACCAATAGCAGTGAAGATGTGACAGAACAGCCATGAGACGGAGTGGGACAAATTTGCCAGGAAAACCTGGATGATACTCAACCACCCTCGATTTGCAGGGTACAGCTCCACTTTGATATTCATATCCATATCTGGAATTCACATAAAGAATTATACCATCTAGGGATGCATTAAAAAGCATTTAGATCACACACGTCTGGATGTTTTAGATCATACGCATCCAGACCACTCTGTATGCCCGGCTGTGTGTCACTCTGCAGACTGCTCTGTTCAGCAGACCAGAGCTGATGTGCCAGGTAACCATCTCACTGCTTTTCATTTGTCACCCTCGGAGTGACAGGGAGGGAAGCACCACCAGCAAGCCCCCTCCTAAACGATCTCTGGCACTTGCCAGGGACGGAACTGAGGGAAGACTGAAGAGCACTGCTTTATCACAACCCTGGTAACTCAAAAAAATGCTATCCTCCACTGAACTGTACCCACGAGGCAAGCAAATGGCAGGCACTGAATCTTCAGGTATAAGCAAACCATATGCAGATGCACAGCAGTACTGCTTGCCAGGGCACTGAGCACTTTGCTACATAGGAAGACAGACAGTCTCAGGAACAGATGCAGCTGTGACAAGGGAAAATGTGCCCCATATACAGTGATAATGGGTCCAACAGACAGATTATGTCTTTATTCCCTCTTCACTCTTCATTAAATCTCATCAGGAACTAGGAAGGTGTTCAGTACTAAAGCTACCAGACAGCAGAAACTTGGAAAACAACATAGTGTGCTTCAAATTAAGATCAGTATTACCTTGCTGCAAAAAGGCAAAAATTTCCTGACCAGGTTTGCATTTTCGTCTCCACTAGCTCAGTTTGCAGCTCTGCACCCCTCCTGGTTCACAAAGCAGGAGGTCACACCACAACACCACCCCCTTGGCCAGCAGTGAGGGGTCAGGATGACATGCCCACCATCTCAGCATCTCCAGCAGTGATGCACTGAGAGCAGCACAGAGGCTCCACTGAGGCACTGACAGAACCACAGGCATTGCTGGACTGACGGGTACACAGCAGCAGTGCACTGCACTGCGAGTGCCTGACACCAGCCTTCGCTCAGTTCATCTACTGGGAGCAAAAGACAAACCCCCAGTAATCCTGCAAGAAGCAGAAATACCTCCCATGTCAGAGCATTTTCCCACGGCTTGCCATCACTCTTGTCTGCACAGACCAATGGGGAAAAAAAATTATTATTTTTTAAGATATCTCATTTGCACAACTTTGCAATTTCTGGTAGAGTTGCACTAGCATAATTACTGAAAAAGCCTGAAGAGGCCCATAGAAAAATAGTGGTAATAATGCACCGAACACTTTCAGCAGAAAGGTGCCAAATGAACACAAGATGCATCAATACCCTAAAAGTATACAGACACGCTTTTCTTCCCTCCACCTTGTTGCACAACATCAGCCTCATGCAAAAGTAAATGAAACATGTACAGCCAGGAAGCATAAGCTGCCCTTGTAAAGCATTCTGATTAAAAACAGGAAGATATGGTTGAACTCTTGAAAAGAATTAGGCATAAGCTCCAATTTTAGAAGATAAAAGTCCTTAATGAAACAAAAACCTGGACTTTCGTGGCGCAGGGGCATAGAGAGGAGAGCACACTGTGACACAGAGATGCAGAACCATGCTGCTGTCAGGAGACACAACTCACCATGTCCTCTGAAATCTGTCAGCTCTAGCCAAAGTTATGTTCCAAGCATGCATATTCACCCACGATGCCAATATTCCAATTTACAAACTAATTCAAACACAGGGTTCCTTTCTGCAACAGATGGGCCCTTCGACGGCAGCAGGCCTGAGCCCTTCCCTATTTTTGCTGCTGCAGAGCCGCTCTGACGTAGCGTGGACATCAGCGTGCAGATGCAAACGATGCCAAATGCTCCAGGCCTCGCGGAGGCAGCGAGCTGGCACTGATCTTGCTGTCCCCATGCAGCCAGACCAGCACGGCCCCTCTTTCAGGGATGTGAGACATAGAGATGCACAGTACATTTTACTCCAAACTGGTATAGAGGCATTCCCACCAGCTGGCAAACTGCACCTGCATAACTAATTACCTTAATACAGCTTAAAAAGCACAGGAGCACAGTCAGACCAATAAGAATTACAACAATGCTAAGCCAGCTGTAAGCCAGAGTCCTGATTTAATGGTACGAGAGACAGAAGAGAGAGGTGAAAAGAATAAAGTTAGAGGTGCATTTCTAAAATGATGCATAGTGAATATAAAATCACTTGGACCTTCCTGAGGTGTGAGCTGTCATTTATCAGAGATATAGAGATATGCAGCTCCTAACACAAAAGAGCATCTTACTGCCCCACGTGCTTGGAAAACTCACATATTTGTTAAATAATTTTAAAAGCCACAATTGAAAGGAAATTGGATGTTTATTACACTTAACTAAGTATCAGAATGTATCCTTATTTATTAGTCATGTCAACACTTCAGAGCTACATATTTTTAATATCCTCAGGTTTTGCAACGATGTATGTAAGTGCATTTAGGATAATCCACACCAGTTGGTGCAAACTGGCATTAATGAGATTGTATTTCTGCTCAATGAAGAAATAAACACTCGCATCTCCCGCAGCCATCACATGCACATAACATATTGTGCTCTTTGTATTTAGCAATGGCTAATATACTCTAATACACCCTCAGAAAAACTCTTTTGTTCCAAATCAATGACGTTAATAATGTCTATTTTTTAATATATTAGTAAAGAGGAACTAGTGTGGGTCTCACAACTGACTGTGTCTGCCCAGATACATGGCCAGGACAACATGTCTAAACTTGTCAACGTGGATGGGACTAAAAAGATCTCACTGAAGGCCTGCAGCATCTTTCAGATACAATTCTCGGTTCTGCTGGGATTTCTCCACATAGTATTTTAAGATGCAGCAACCAGTAGCTTAACAGACCAAGATCCAAGTCTTAAAGCACCCTGTCAATGGAAACACTTCAATATTATTTAGGTATAAAAATAAAATAAGGCCTATTAAAGTCGTACTCAAAACCCCCAAACAACTTTTTTTAAGGGAAAGACGGCCTAAAAAATCCTTTGTAAAAACGGTCCTTGGAACATCCACAGAATCTTTCCTGTCCAATTCTTCAGGCCCTCCTGATACCCAGCTTAGAACCAGGCTGACCAGACTAACGGTGGCCGAGCAACGCAGCCCAGAGCTGCGGGTTGAAGCCTCATTCCCCCCGCACACACAGGCAGGCAGCAGCAGGCAGAGAAGGCAGAGCAGGCAGAGCAGGCAGCAGCAGGCCGGCTCCGCGCCCCGGCCTGCGCGCAGCGCGCATTTTCCGCGCAGTCACAGAGGGCTCATCCAGGCCCGCGCCGCGGGGACCCCCCGTCACCTCCTGCCCCCGGGGGTCTCCCCACACCACGGGACGGGGGGGTGGGCACCCATTTCTCCCTTCCCCCCTCCCCGGGTTCGGCAGCCTGGGCGGGGGGGCTGCGGGGGATGGACGCGTCGCGCCGGGTCACTCCGAGCCGCGCCGACCCCCAGCACCGACGGCCCCATCGCGGCCGCGTTCGCCGTCGGACGGCGCCCCGGCCCCCTCTCCTCCGCATCCGCACGGGTCTCGCCGTGCAGCTGCTATTTTTAGGCCACGGGCGACCCAGCGCTTTAACAAAGATAAATAAATAACGCGAAAGGCACCCTCCCCTCCCCCCCCATCCGCGCTACCCCCGCGCCCGGGCTGCGAACCGCGCCGCGACCCGCACGCCCCACCGGGGGCACGGACAACAACGGGGGACGGGGTTGCGGGGTGGGGGGGGTGGGGGAGGACGACTGTGGAAAGTAAAGGCAAACCCACAATAAATAAATAAATGCCCGCTCGCCCCGCACCCCGCGGCCGCCCCGCACCCCGCCGCCCCGGCCGCGGCCCCGGTACTCACCGGGTCCCGCTCCCGGGCCGGGCCCGGCGGGCGCGGAGCTGCGCGGGCCCCGCTGCCCATGTGCTCGCCCGAGCACGCGCCCGGCTCAATGGAACGTTGTGCTGGCGAGCGGCTCTGTGACGTCACCGCCCCCCGCCGCCCGCGGCCGCAGCCCGGGGCAGCCAGCGGGGCCCGCCCCCGCCTCCTGCCCCGCACCGCCCGCACCGCGCCGCTCCCCCGGCCCCGCACCGCACCGCTGCCACCGCACCGCACCTCTCCATGCGGCACCGCACTTCCCCGCCGGCGCCGCATCGCTCCACCGGCACCGCACCGCATCTCACCGCGCCGCTCCATCGGCACCGCATCGCTCCGTCGGCACCGCACGGCTCCAGCGGCGCCGCACTGCTCGACCAGGACCGCACCGCCGGCACCGCATCTCATCCCACCGCACCGCACCGCCTGCATCGCACCGCATCTCGCCGCACTGCATCGCACCTCTGGCACCGCATCGCACCTCTGGCACCGCATCGCTCTGCCGGCACCGCACCGCCGGCACCGCAACGCATCTCACCACACCGCCGGCAGCCCTCCGCCGGCACCGCACCGCACCGCTGGCACCGCATCTCACTGCACTGCTCCGCAGGCACCGCACTGCACTGCTCTGCATCGCACTGCCGGCAACGCCGCAGCGTGCCTCGGCGTACCCCGAAATTTAATGAAATAAATAAATAAACTGCTAGATTTATATTTTTTTTTTGCTGCACTCCGCAGGTGCGGGGGCCGCCGACGTGGAGGTGCGCAGCGTGAGCGGGAAAGTTGCAGGACCCCGTCCCACTCCCTCGAACGGGAAGGTGCTGTGGAAGAACGGGATCAGCTTCAACATCAGCGGGTGGGCAGCACGGGAGCCTTTACTGCTCACCCTCTGCATTTGTTCACCCTGACAGATGCCTTCGACCCCCTTTATTGCAAACATTGTGAGTTTGCTTCTCATAGAAATCTTTTTTTTTTTTTTAAATCTCATTCTTCCCAAATTCAAGTGCTGATATATCGTATCTTTCTCCATACAATCACAGGAGAGAAGGATACAAGCGTCCCACACACCAGTAGAGAAAGTACCTTTGCAGCCTTCCAAGTACTGGAAAAAAGAACACTGAAAATACAGAACAGGCTGCAGATTGGTCAATCAGGAGAACAAGAGCAAGTCTCCAGTATATGGACAAAATAAGCTTTATCTTCTTTTTTTATTACTGTGTTGTGGTTTTTTTTTAAACAAACTAAATAAAAATTAAATGTATCCCAGAGTGGGCCTGAAATGAAGCAGAAGCCTCAATACCATGTGAGATTTTTCTCCATACTGCTATTGCTCTCTCCAGGAGGGAACCTAAAAAAATCCTGCCGTGTCAGCACATTTGCGGTGTCGCAGGAGCTGCAATGTGTTCCCTGTAGTATGGAGGAGGTTGGCACCTGCATGGGTTGTGATGCCCAGCCTTGGAGCTGCCACTGCCACACCAGGCTAATCAGCCTCTATACAGAGCACATCCATACTCAGCATAGTGGCATCTTCATGTGGATAGCACATGCTGCTTCATTTAATCAGTACATATGCTCCCAACTCCCCTACAATGCTTTGACTATTGCAAGAAAGAGCTGATCTGCAAGAACAACCCAGTCATTACAGGAGAAGCAAATGCTTGTGCAAAAGGCACAAAATTATGGTAGAAAATGTGACTTTATCCAAGCTGCAATTCTGTGGTCCTGCAATTTAATAAGATACAACACTGGGTTGTGAAAAGAGGCTTTGCATGCTCACAGTAGGAGAGATGAGAGCCCTCCTAAGCAGGTAGGTTGAAGGGGTTTGTGCCATCCCTTTCAGCTTTCTGCTGCAGCAGAAGAGAGGTGGAGGAGATCAGTTTGGCCCATATTCGTACAGCTGGCTGGAGATCAAGTCCTTAATAAATGACCTCTCAAGATCAGTGAACTCAGGAGAAAGATCAAAGTCGACGGTTATTCATGGAACCAAAGGTTCAATTTTGTCAGCTGAGCACCCTGACACACTTTGTTCTGGAGCAGCATGACATACTTTTCCCCAAGCCCATTTCCATTCAGCAGTTTGGGAGAAGCAGTGACATAAAACTATTACTCTGCCTTCATATGAGTGTTGCCCTTAAAGGGGGCCCCGATGACTCCTTCGCAACTCCTGGCAGCCAGAGCAGAAGAGAAATATGCATCAAATAGCCCTGAAAATTGAGTTTTCATTCCTGTCTCCCTAGGACTCCCTTCCTTCCTTGGCAAAACACACAGAGAATCTGCTGTTAAAACATCAACTCAGATTGGTTTTCCCAGTGCCACAGATTTGCCCACATGTTGCCAGCACCAGCAGCACGGCTGTGAAGACAGCTCTGTGTGCTGTGTCGAGAGATAGGTATCCTCATGTTCAATTCCTGGCGTGACAAAGCCAAGAAAAGATCATAAAGAGGAGTGAAGTTTGCCTGCCTGTTTACACACAGAGAAGTCACACGAGGTTATCCAGATGTGGCTTCTGGAGGGACCTGTGCAACCTGTGGCAAAAGAACATGCTGCTCCCATCCACTGCAAGGCAGTCCTGGAGTTTGGAAGTCAGACCCCAGATCCCATAAAAATTCACAGGCCACCCATCATACCTTTCCAGGGAGGCTGGCAGGAAGGTGGCAGGTGACCACAAATATTTTCCACAGCAATGGCACAGCTGGATCCTCATTAGTCACGGGGGGTTCCACCATTTCCGTCACACACAGGGTCTCTCATTGCAGGAAAGACAAAATGATCCACTTTCCACAGGCACATAGAATATGCCTTGTGTTCATATCGCTCAGCCCTTCACCCTATCTAGTGTTTGTGCTCTAAAAATCATCTCATATTACGACCTAATAGTGTCATGTCAATAAAGTACTTGAGTGTAATCATCCTTACGACAGCTTAGCACACTTATACAAGGCTATTGCATTGCTCTGAGTTCGCCCCTGCAAGTTAAACATGGCAAAGTCAAGGCTAACTGACACAACACACTCTTTCAAGGCCAAAAGGAGATCTGAGGCAAAGATCAGGGCCAGGCTGCAACGAGGTTGTGGCAGCTGAAGCCTTCTGCCCTTCAGCACTCTGCTTTTTCTTCCTTGCCTATGTCCCCCACCAGCTTTGCTGGCAGCAGGAATCACATGAGTGATTCTTAATCCATGTCAGGCAAGGCTGGCCAAGTTAGATGAAGTGGAGCCAAGGAGGGCTGTGACGTGTTCTTTGAGGTTACCAGAGCTTAGAGGTGACAGCTTCCAGCTGGTGACCACAGGCAGCTGGAAAGTGAAGTGTTATCAGCCAGGGCAGGTAGGTGCTGCAGAGGCTGGAGCAAACCACTACACATTCCCCCCAAACATGGGTCATAGAGAGACAGCAGAAAAAACAGCTGAGAGTATGTAATCATAGCAGTAATTATACCTTCCCTCGTCCAGGGATTAAGCTTGTTCCAGGTTAATTCTGGAACTGTCCAAAAACCTAAGTCATCTCAGACACTCAGGAGGAAGGGCTGGGTCATTGCATCTGCTCCTCTCCTAATAGAAACCAACATTTCACATTAGCCTGCCCATAAAGGCATTAAGCTAAGTATCAGTGTCTTGTCCTCACTTCACCTTCTTGGGTATTATCTTGGAACTCTTCTTCTCTGAAGATTATAAACCACCTAATTTCCATCCTGAATGGATGTAAGCCAGTGTACACTCATTTGTTCTGCAACAAGTGCTGTGATTTAACAAAATCTACCTTGGCTCTTCTCTTCACCCTTAGATGCACCTCACTGCTGCATTTACCAGTATCAAGTTCATTCTGTGATAAAAGAATGGTATAAAGCAGTGGTGCTTATCATAATTAATTTCTATTTTCCAGGCTTTTAATTTAAGTACTCTTGTTAATCTAAAGAAAATGCATTCCTGTACCCAAACAGTGATCCATCTCTAGATGATGGTGACTCACCAGAGATTTTGGTGGGGACAAAGCACTAAGAGCCAGGAGCAGGTGGCAACAATAGCAGAAACAAAAGCCGAAAACTTTATAAAGCTGCTGGCAAGACTTCCACTGCCTTCCGTGTGTTCTCCATGTTGAAAGTGAGATGAAGAACAGATTTAGGGTAGCTTAGATATTACTCCAGAGCAGAGAAAGAGGGTACTCAGGGTTGGTATAAAGCACAGAAATAACAGACTTGTCACTGATGGCCCAGCTATGGGAGCATGTGACTCAGATGCTCCATGTATTCCACAAGTGTGTGGAATTAAAAAAAAGAAAAAGAATATGACTCTTCTGAGTGTGCAAGAAGTCTGAACTGGTAGGGCAGAGGTACAATCATTCCATCTGAGGTTATGAAGAGCATTTAAAATTACTGGATTGAATGTGATTTAAGAAAGAAGAAAGCAGTGGAGTAAAGTGAACCCAAATGTTTGCATTACTGAATGAAATTAGAAATTAGATCCAGAGATGAGCATGACTGAGTTTGGGGGAGAGTTATCAAAATCTTGAGCCAGAGGTTTAGCATCATTGGTGAAAAAACAGATGCTGTGAGCAAAAAGAGAGAGAGAGAGGCAGCAACACTGGACTCCCAGCCAGATTTCCCAAGGAAGTCCCTGAGAAAGGGATTGACTGAGTCCTTGGGGAGGAGTCAAGTTCGTTTTGTGTGAAGGGTGAAGGATCACAACAGATAGTTGCATGCCTGGGAGAGGAAGTGGAAAGTGATGCTGTCAGCAGAGATAGAATACCCAGGACTTGAAGACGTCCTCAGATGAAAGATAAGAGCCTCGCAGGAGAGCCCTGTGCCCACAGGAGGACTGCATGTCTCAACAGCAGCAGAGGATACACAGAGCAGGTAAAATGCCACCAGTCTCCAGAGGAGAGCCCGGTGTCTGTTTGCCCATTCCTGAAGCACTTGGCTCCTGAGAAAACAGCAGGACCTCTGCTCTCCTCACACAAAGATCCTGTTGCTAAATCGCAAAGAGGAAACTGTTTAACTTGTCAGTTATTCTTTGGCACCTGTGATTTTGTTAGACATTATAAACAGGTTGGACCAGCCAAGCTGGCATACACCACCATGGTATCCCCAGGGTCCTTCTCTTTCTGTTTACTTTCCTTTTTTAGCCTTTACAGTAATCTCTTCATCTATAACAAATATACAATATTCAAGTGAGCGATTTTCAAGGGAGGGTGACACTGGCAGCCCACGAACTGTCAGGACAGGTGTGTTGACACAGCCAAGCTGCAACCTGAGCTTGGGGCAATGCACAGTGCTCCTCCAGCAACTTGATGGAAGTGGGGCATGGTGTGTGAAATCCATGCCAGACCTGGTGTCCCTCTCCTCTGGTCCAACAGACCAGTTGCTGTTTATGCACTCATGTTTAAAGTTTAGCTTTCCCAAAGTTTATGAATGTGCCCCATGCTGCCTGTGTGGGCACAGCTATGGGGCAGGCATTGGGGCTTGGTCCTCTGGGGACTTGCACAGGCTGGTTTGTGGCTGCAGGGCTGGGTTCTTTCTCAAAGGCAGCTGGGAGGCTTGTGCTTTCATTAGCATGGCTGGTGACAGTGGCACCACTGCCCACGTTTCACATAATGACCCAGCACCGCCCTAAGAAGTGGGAGACCTGGTCCAACACCCTTCTTTGCAACACTCTGCTGCCCAGAGAGTGGCTGCACCCTGAGTACAATGAGCCATCTCAGCCTCTGACCTGTGCTGGCCCGTTTCTTCCCAGCTCCCATGTCAGAGGTAAAGGTGTGCAGCAGAGCAGGACACTGTCCTGGGATTTAGAAGTCCATTTCACAGCCATGATGATGCTGCTCCTAAGCTACAAGGCACAGGATTCCCCCTAGTATGGGAATATGAATATAGGCAAATTGATTAGCTGCTGCTAAATAAACTCCCAGCATCGAAGAAAAGATCTGAGGAGAGAGGGGAAGGTATCTGGTGGGCATCTGTCATAACCTGCTCACCATCTCACCAGTTTAGTCCTAGAGAATGTCCCATTTTAGCCTTGACCTCATGGTGGACACCTCTGTAGCTGGTACCCTTGCTGTACCAAGAAGAGGTTTAAGCAACAGCATATAAGAGACAAAAATTTAAATCAGAGGAGCCACAGTACTCACAAAGGTAGATAGGCACCAGGCTGTGCCCCTGGCACATCTCAAATTATGATAATTAGTTTTGTGTTGTACCATGGAAGCAGAAGAAATGGAAGCAGTTTAGAAGCAGTAGTGATCAATGAAATCTTATAATGCCCTTAAGATGCATATATATGCTATATCCAAGTTCACAGACATGTAAACTGAGGTACAGATATGTAAAATATCTTGCCTGTGGCCATAGAGTGAGCACATATTGAGTTCTGACTGATGTAACTGGGAGCCACTGGAGCTCTGACTCCCTGTCTCATGTTCTCAGTGTTGGGTGACAGGATTGGCTAAGTCACTGGGATAACCATGGCTGACATCTCCACAGTATCATGATACACAACTCTTAATTGCTGTTAAACAAATCAAAAATGAAATTACACATAGAAAGATAGGAACTACAGAGCCTTAAAAATGCAACCATATTCTTCTCCATCAAATCTAATTAGATTTGCCAAAATCAGTATGCATTGATCTGTGATTCAAACAATATGCTGATAACAAAATTTTATGATAGACATGGTTATAAAGCTACTTGACTAGACTATGAATTAGCCCCTTCAGCAGAAGCTCTCAGCACATTTTCTCAGCATGCTCTTCCACAGACAGCTTTTAATCCCCGAATCAACAGGCGATCCCATTGTTTAAGGTTCGCCAGGCTCTCTGCTGAGCATCCAGCAGAGAAGGAAGGCAGGCAGCATACTCATGTTGACTATCAATCTTCGTTAAAATCAACACACCGTCTTTATCCACCCATCTAAGCAAACTGTAATATGTTCTGGGGAGAAACCTTTCCACTACTAGGCAGAGCAGCTTATTTTGTTGTCATGCTGCACAGCTTCACCTCGGCGATGACGGGTAGAGAACGCACACGTTGTATGGAAAGTATCAGGTAAACAAACTATCACTCAAGAAAACCAGCACCACACAGATGCTGCTTGCTCATATTTACCTTCCTGCCAGTGTCCATTGTCTGCCTTCAGGATTCAGGGATGATTGTATTTTGTCAGCTCTTGGCAGGGAAGCCACACTCATCTGTTTGGATGGTTTGTCTTCCAGCCAAATGATGGCCATAGGTACAAGTGAATGGAAGTGAGAAAATATGGCAGAACAGGTAAGTTTTAAAGAGGTCAGAGCAAATCCTTGACATGCCATGAGAGACCAAAGGACAAGATTTTCCATTTGTGCTCAGTTTTCAGCTGAGCTTTGCAACCACTGACATCTGAGAGCTTCTCAAAACGTGCCTTGCCTGAGAGCCAGAGTGCATCAGAGTTTAAAGTTACTCAGAAAAAATGACAGAGGGCAGGCAGTGCACTTGTGTCTGTCTGTACCCCAGATTTATCCCTTCACTGTTGTCTTTTCATCCTGAAATTTTTACTGCTCCAGGAGAGGAAAACCATAACACTTTTTTTTTTGCCTGATCTTTGAAAGCAGTGAACCTTCCCAACCACAGCTGGAGTCAATGGGATCTGCTCAGCACCATTGAAAATGGACATACTCTGTGTTAAATCTAGTATAACAACAAGATGCACCATAGAAAAAAGCCGTCATGACCAGGATGTTTATTACTGAGCACTGGCACAGAATGCTCAGGGAAGTTGTGGAGTCTCCATCCTTGGGGATATTCACAAGCCACGGTCACAGGCAAAAGGTCATGGGCCGGGGCAGCCTGCTCCAAATGGCCCTACTTGAGCAGGGAGGTGGACCAAAATTTACACATTTAAAAAATAACAGAGTTACAGCCATGTAGTATGGGCATAGGCATGCTAATACAATTTTTTTCTACTTAGAAAGATATTATACCAGAATAACAATCTTTATCTCAGTGATATGGGATGGCTTTGGGCCCAAGTCATGCCAGTCTGCACCCTGACCCCCAGGCTTCTCTTGCTCTGACCTGGTCGCAATGCCTGTCCTCTTTGCTGGCTCCCTGCTTCACACCAGCTGAGACACAGTCACACCTCAGCCAAGCAGAAGAAGGGACAGCTTGTCTATTGAGTCATAAAACAATGGAATAGTTTGGACCTTTAAATTTAACTGTAAAACTGGCAACAGAATTGCAATTTTGTGCCACTAAGCAAAAAAAACAAAAGACAACAGCTGAGGTCTTTTCATAAAACAAAGTAAATGGAATAACAGCACAGTATGGATTATATACTTTTCAACCTATTCTGCCTACTGAAAGCTATGGGTTACTGTGCTTGCCCACCCACACCAGCACTGTCCACCCAAGGCAGATACCAGAAGAAACCTCCCTCAGAAGAGACAACACAGGTCCTGAAACTAGCTAAACTTGAATGGTCTGTAAAACTTTATGAAATCCTGTCTGCCATTCAGTTTTAAATTGGATTTGGTTGAACTGGTTTTAAAACTGGCTGGAGAGCCAGGATGGACCAGCAGGATCACCTTGAGAGGCAGACAGTAAAAATTCAGCTCCACATGCCTACGTTGATCAGAGCAGTGCCCCCTCTACCAGGGAGGGTGGAGTGCTCTGCCTGATAAAAGGCTGAGCTCAGCAGACATTAAAGGAAAGTTGTTAGTAAAGATCAAAAGGTAGGAATGGGAGATAGAGCTGCCCCATTTGCAAAGTTACTAAAGCCTGCCAGTGAGAATGAAGATATAGATGCTGTGATGCTGAATGAATGGGGCAATCTAGATAATGATATCAGAATTAAATTAATTAAGAGAAGATTAAAGTAAGATTGCAAAACTAAGGTTGTAATCCTGGCCCTGCTGGAGTCAATAAGTTTTTTGTGGTTTGTGTGGTGCTTCGTGAAGAGGCTGAGATATTGCTCCTAATGCATACCAAGACAAAGGAAGGTATCAACTGAAAGCTGATTTACAGAGAGACAAGTAAATTAGGGAATAATTAAGCTGCAGTGGCCGCATAATCACAAAACTGAAACCATGCATGGCTGGAGCATCCAACAGCACAACTATGATTCATATGAACGTCATCACTGATCTGCACACTATGGGGTGTTCATGACAACTTTAGAGCAGCTGTGGTAGGACACCAAATTTGTCACAACATCAAGCAGGACAAAGTTTATCATTCAAAGCATTTTGAGCAGATTTGAACAGGCAAAATATGTTTACACTGGATCAATACTTTGTGTCATGTGAATGCACCATGTCTCTCCAGGAGCCATTGCTCTTTGGTGGGATTTGTGTTCCTCTGAGCAAGGTCCCCAAGGGCCACCAACAGGCACACTTACAGAGGAGCCTCATGGAAACATCAGCTGAGCTTAAGGTCTTCTGGAAAGTAGCATTCCCAAAATGAGTGTGTGTGACATGACTGGCAATTTCAAGAAAAAGGAGCTTGAAGAGGAGCTGGAGGATGGGTGACACGGTGCTGCTGCACAGACCTCCATGGCAGCCACCTCCCTGTCAGATATTTTGCTCCAGTTGCTAAGCAGTTCATTAACATTTGGTGATTATTTTGGCCTCTGGAGTCCTGTTATTGCTTTTGCAGTTTGTGTTCACTGTTTTGGGTGTCATGCTCAGGTCTCAGTTTTAGGGCAACATACTGAAATGAATGGGGAAGGGATGGATTTATTTTAATCAAGCATCAAAAATTAAATTTCAAATAGAAGTACACATGAGGATGCATAATTTTGTCTTGGAAACATGGGAAAATGCTGTATTGTTCCATAAGGGCAGGAGGCTTATGTTTTTTTCTTTCACAAATGCAAAAGAAGAAAAGCTTTTTTCAGTAAGAATCCAATTTTACAGAGAGGGAATAATATGTTACATATTCGAATCACTTTGATGTCAATTTTATTTTGCAATCACTTCATAAGATATTCATATAGCCTTTTACATTCCCTTAAAGTGTTCAAGTCTAGGCACAATACAGTATTATCTTACTCTTTACCATAATGATGAATGATAATGAGAACACATAATAAGATTTTACGTGTGCCCAAAGAAAAATCTGCTTTGCCCAAGATGAGAGGAGTTTTGCAGATCAAATTAATATTATAAAACAGCACAATTTATCAAAATATTACAGATTTTCTTCTCTGAATCCATTTCAAATCACAATGTCTGCAGCCAATACATGATGTACTATTAGAGTCTGATGGATTTCTTTTTGGAAAATCTCTACGAAATATACTTAGTTGATAAAAGTAAAAAAAAACAACCAAAAAACAAACCAACCAAAATACAAAACCCCAAAATTCCCTTTTTCTCTCCTGCCCAACACATTTATATACTATAAAAACTCTAATATTTGAAAGCTCAGTTGCAGCTGTTGCATAGTGATGCTGTTTACTGTTGAAAAGCCAACACAGTCCAATGCAGAAATATCTTTCTTCAGATTCCTCAGAAACTAATGGATCACATTTGATTAGTCATTGAACATGGTTTATAGCATAATGCTTGCTATATACCTTTTAATTTAGATTCAGTTTATTCCTCTATTCATGATTTCATAATGTAGCCTAAAAATACATTAGTAAAGTGTGGAATAGTGGAACAACCCAGAGAAAAACCGGGGGTGGAAAGCTCATTTTTGCTGTCTGATCCAGCATTCTCATCGTATTTTCACTTGGGTTTAGATACTGAAACATCATCTCCATCCCTGGAGGTTTTTAAGATGAGACTGGATGTGGCATTTGGTGCCACAGTCCAATAACCATGGCAGAGCTGGATCAAGGGTTGGACTTCATGATCTCAGAGGTCTTTTTCAACCCAGCTGATTCTATGATCCTATGATTCCATGATTCTATGATTCCAAAAGCACTTTTATTGGAAAGCCTTGCCCAGGTAGCAGTCATTACAGAGCAGGTTTGCTTTCCTGGGACACATATGAATAAACCTGAATTACTTAAGGAGAGATAGTGCAGTCAAATGAGAACCCAAATAATTCTAGGAAATATCATTGCCTATATCAGACTGTATAAACCTAAATTAACTGCATATATAAGACTAAATAAACGTGGAAGCTTAGCAATGCAAGGTCTGTCCAGTGCTAGGGTAGGAGACCATCTGGTACTGCAGACACCCTTTTATGCAGGGGAGGGAGAGTGGGGATGTTTCTGTACCGTAGGGAAGCACTCCAACCTTTAGCTCACATTTGCTGCATGTACACAGTTGCAGCGTTGATCCCTCTTCCCCTAATTCATCCTCAGAGCATCACAGCCTTGGTCACAAGCCAAAAAGGGCTTTGTCAGACACTCAGCCGGGCACTAGATCACAGGAACTACCTGCACTGAGAAGTTTTGTTTTGTTCTGCTGTCGTCACGGAGCAGATTAATGGGAGAAAAAGGAGTGGAAAGAAGCTCTCGCTCCAGCAGCTGCATCGCTACGAGCAGCCCCTCGCACGCGGGCGACTCCTGGAAGAAAAATGTGCTGGGAAATGGGAGTGCTGCTGTGTAACTGCAACCCCAGCGATCCAGGGGGATGTCCCAAGGGATTCAAAGATACATGGTTGTGGGAGCAGGGCTATATATTTGATCACGCACAGTCTAACTTTAGCCTGCAGAATTTTTTGGCGTTTGCCTGCTCATACGCAGTAGTTGTATTTAAAGCAAAATTCCTGGGTTGTTTTTCCTTTTTCATCATGAATAAATTAGCATGAAGGAAGCTGATGGAGCTAATTAGTTCCAAGCAGTGTTAATTTCTCTACTTGGAACTTTTTGTGACCCAGTCAGATTGCTCCATTTTTGCAGCTTATGTTTTAAAATCTCTTCATTCTCAGAACCTTTATTTCTACTTTTTTTTTTTTTTTCTTTCTTTCTTTTTGATCCTGTATGGAAAACACAGTTCCACGTAATTTGGAGATAGAAGCTTGTGATGGAAATTACACATGGTTTCAAGAAAAGTTTTGCCTTGAATGGAATTGTATTCACCAGAACAGTAGCCATGGCAAGATCTGTAGAGAGACATATATCTGAAGAGTGAATTTAACAACAAAATGTAATCCTGTATCAAGCTGGAAAATTAAAACTTGTGCTTGTGGGAATAAAATGCTTCACCACCAAAGTCAGCCAGAGTTGTGCAGGTCCACTCTCAGCCAATGATTCTCCCTCCTGTCTCATGCTTTCAAGCACGACCACACAGATATGCCTTGTAGCTCCCGTGTATTGGTGGCAACTTGAAGCAAGATTTGTGCAGTAACTACAAACATTAAATAGTTTGGGCAAGTGGCCAATAAAGCTTTTTCATATGCATTTATATTCAGCACCGAATGTCATACTCATCATTATCAGAAAAAAATAATTTATCTCATTTTCTGGGAAGGTGGGGTCTGGACACACCTACTGGCAAGCTGCTTGGTCTCTGTAGAGACATGAAAAAATACCCTGTACTATCGTCACAAACTGATAAAAAGGTGACATTGTTACTGCCTGGCCAGTGTCTTACCCAACCCTGTTCCCTCCTGGAAGTACAGTAACTGCAACTCTTTCATGACATCCATCTACAAGAAGGGCTGTAAGGAAGATCTGGGGATCTACATGCCCTTAGTCTGACCTCAGTGCCAGAGAAGACTGGGGAGCAAATCATCTTGAGTGCCATCACGTGGCACATACAGGACAACCAGGGGATCAGGACCAGCCAGCAGGGGTTTGTGAAAGACAGGTCCTGCTCGACCAACCTGATCTCCTTCTATGACAAGGTCACCCGCTTAGTGGATGCAGAAAAGGCTGTGGATGTTGTCTGCCTGTCCTGTGGATTAGTAAAGCCTTTGACACTGTCTCCCACAGCATTCTCGTGGAGGAACTGGCTGTTTATGGCTTGGATGGGTGCACTCTTCACTGGGTAAAAATCTGGCTGAATGGTCAGGCGCAGAGAATGGTGATCAGTGGAGTTAAATCCAGTTGGCCGCTGGTCACAGATGGAGTTCCCCAGGACTAAGTGTTGGGGCCAGTATTTTCTGCTCAGTGGAATAGGCACGGGGGGTGCTGGTCCCTGAAGGGATTTAAAAGATGTGTCAGTGTGGCACTTAGGGACATATGTTAGTGGTGGACTTGGCAGTGCTGGGTTAACGGTTGGGCTCAGTGATCTTAAAGGTCTTTTCCAACTTAATTTTATGATTTTATGATGTGAATTACAACTGAGTCCACATCTACCAGCGAGATCCTCCAAATTCTTGCACTCAAGATCTGTGTAGAAGATGATTGGCTGGATGAGGAAAAATAAAAACCCTTTGACTTCTTAGCTGCTGTTCTGAATCTTGGATAATGTCTTAGTTATTGCCAGTCCCCACTGACATTACAGGTATGCTTGAGATGAGTAAATGACAGAAAGATAGGGAAACCTGCTGAACCTCAAAAGTTTTGTACTGGAAATGGAATGAGGCTTCTGCAGCTCATTTGTCTCATTTCTTGATTTCATTATTTTTTCTAGGCAGGTTTAGGCCTCATCTCTCTGAAAACCACAAGGGGAAACCAGGGCTTAGTTTTCAGTCAGCAGAGCCTTTTTTCAGAATCTTCTATAAATGTCCTTTTAAAATGAAGGAATAGCAAACCTGTAAGCTGGAAAGGAAATCCTAGGTCTCTTCCCAAGATGTCTGCTTCTGTTAGGATCTCCTATCAATCAGTTTTATTTTTCTGATAATTCCTTGGCAGATGATTTTTAACACAGATCAATTAAAAAAAAATCAGTTAAAAAAGTTCTACTTCCAGCGTAGTAGAAGATGGTTCATCTCTGTAGATGAAACAACCACCTCCACCTTCTGTTTTGAATAAATTCAGATTTTAACTGCAGTCGCCTGGCTTATTTCCAGTTTATAGTAATTCTATTTCACTTACCTGAAATTCTCCTTTTCACACAACTCTGATGAAACACTCAGCTGCCTGCAATGGTTGCAAAATGCTACATGAGCAAGAGTTCTTAATGGTAGGGACAAGTAAAGTGATTTCTTTATAGGTAGTGATAAAATTTTCAAGAGCATCCTCCACTGGCACAAATCTGTTTCCCTGGATGAAACATGGAATTTCTACAGACTCTGACAGGAACTGAATTAAGCAGACATGGGTTCTTTTATACATCCCAAGTCTTGTCTACAGCATTTTCTGTATTGATGCACTGAAACCCTTTAGGTTATAATTGTCTGAAAAGACAGAACTTAGACACAAGAAAAAAAATTGAGTTGGAACCCTAAAAGACAGTATTGTTAAGTTAGATCTGTGAGGGTATATGCTAAAGGAAATTTTATTTTCACCATGATGGTTTGGTTTTGGTTTCCTTTGATGCCACATTTTTGCCTAAAGTTCCTCTGGAAGAGAAGTAGTTTGACGTGTTCTGTGAAAGTAAAGGAGCAGAGAGATGAAGTTAAAAATGCTCCTTGTATTTCAAGCAGAGCTTTGGTACAGCTGTTTGGCAAGCATTGTAAATACTTACTGCATTTCACTTCAAGGCTCAGAGGCTTCTTTTATAAGCTTATCTCCTCTATTGCTCCAAAACAGCAGCAAACTCCAACACTTTCCCATCCGCATACAATGCGTTACTAACTGAATCCAGCCTGGAAACTCCTGTAGGATGTCTTCTGAATGTCCTAACCTCTAGTGCTGAGTCAGAAAGTGGAAGCCACATTCCTCTTTATTCTAGCAGCAGTTTAATGACCAGAAGAGGTTTCTTACCCCGGTACCCACAGGCTGTTTTAAACGCATTTCTATTTTATTACATTATTTAGCTAATTTGCAATCCTTCAGTGAAGTAAGGAATGTCATAAATATGAAGTGTCATCCCACAAAATCATACTTTTTTAAAGTGGCAATTTGGGATCATGTTCATGATTTGATGTTTTCCAGCAGGGAATTGGTAAGAGGAACTGATGCTCAATTAAAAGATGAGAGCGAGATATTAAATAACTGCAAGTATCTTATTCATCAAAAGATTGGGGACCTTCCACGCATAGAAGAAAAAAAACAAAACTATTCTCCAAATGATTTAAGAAGCCAGCAAATAAGAAGAGGTTTATTAATCATTAAGGTCTAACCTCATTTAATGGGAAGAGGTGAGGGGGTTTTGCTAACACATGAGACTGGGACTCAAAGGAGACAGATATTTTTCAGTTTTTCTGGATGGATCTACACCTTCCAGTTCATTTTGGAGGACGGGGATGAATTTATAAATTCTTGAACAACAGCTTGCTTCTGTTCTGAAGCTGTATCTAAAACAGGGTGCACGACAAAAGGTAAATGAAATTTGTATCTTTTTAAAATAAGATACCCTGTCTAATAAAAAAATAGAAGTTTTATGTTATTCAGAGCTGGAAAACGTCCTGATTTACAGTTCAGATACAATTAACGGTTTCATTTCACATCACTCTTTTTCTTCATAAGTGAATATCTGAATTGCATGATGGAAAAAGCAACTGCAGACCTCTTCTGTAAACCCAGATATGAGGGGATGATGTGGAAAAAAAATTAAGAAAAAAGCCTTGCTTTGTCCAATTTTTCTAAGAGAACAATGTTTTTCCCCCAAGAAACCTTCAGCCCAACGCTTCAACAAATGCGATTTAGATTTAGACCTTCTTTTCCAACTCCCATATGCAACATTATTGGACAGTTACCCCAGGCTTTGCGGGGCTTTGGCATCTACCCTGTCCATAAAATGCTAACCTCCTCCATCCCATAGATACCTACACCCAATCATTCTTCTTCCTGCTTGAAACTCAAAGGCAACTGAAAACCTGAACCCTCAGCCCCAGTTTGGTTGCTGGCACTGGTATTATCTGGCAGCACTGCTCCTCCAACGCGTAGAAGCCAAGCAAATATGTATTTAACGGGAATTATGAAAATCGAAAAAAGTGCAAGGTTCAACTTTTTGAAAAGCACATTCATCCTCCACATCAAAGGACTCATTGATTTGTTGCTGAAGTCATGACCGAAGTGGAGCTAAGTGGGTGAAAAAGGGAGAAAAAGATCAAATCTAATCTTAGGAGCTGTGTCAAGCAAGTGCTTTATGACCCATCCAAAGCTGATCATGAGACAAGTCCTGAATGTAAATATTATTTAATATGTCTGCCAAATGTTATGAATCTGTCTGAGCATATCCTCCAAGTGAGAAATAGCTCTCCTTTTCCCTTTGCTCCCTTTTGTGTGTCCTTGAACTTTATATCCCTTGAAATCCCAAGTAACTATTCACATTAATAAAGTGTTAAGGTGTTTGACCAGGAAGATTGGCTCTGCTGATTTCAGCACTTAAAAAGGGAAACCGCTCTGTTGTTTTAACCACTTCAACACTCACCATCTCAGTTTATTTTCTTATCCCCTTTAACTTCTGTTAAAATCAAACAGGAAGCAATTAAGGTGAGCCTACTACAAAGAAGCCCTCAAAGTACGTGGCTGGATCTCTAGTGCAGAATGAGGGTCATGCCCTGAAAATGTAATTATACGTACATGGAAGGAATGCAGAGCCTATACAACTGGGGTGACCAGTGAGAAAATACACCACTCCAACTTTACTTTCAGCAGGCAGATGACCATGGCCAAGACATACGTTGCTACCACCACCTTCATGGAGGATGTGGGAGCAACGCTAGTTGAAACAACAAGGCACATTAGATCAACAATTTTATCTACTTGAGTTAAGAGACATGGAGGGAAGGAAGAAACAACTCCCTACTAAGCTGCAAAGTTCCCCCTCATCTAACTCCCCTTTGACTTTTAGCAGGTCACTTCCATGATGACAGAAAAAGGGATGTCATGGGAATAGGGATCTAATGACAACAGTGGGAGACAAAGTGAAGTCTTTACACAGGATTTAGCTAATTATATTTTGGGCAAATATTTATTTATCTAAAAACAAAATAAAAATCATTTTTAAAAGAAAAAATGTATTTAAATAAAAAACAAAATTGTGAAATGTTATGGCACAGAAGTTCAAGACAAGTATAAATCCAGTTGCCACAACTGTTGCGTATTAATGTTGCACATTTTTCTATAAAGGCTTTATTAAAGGTATTTACATGGCAATATGATGTGTAAATATATACAGCAAACTGGGGATAACTTTTTTGTTTTGGATTCTCGTATGAAAAAAATGCCTTAAATACAAAATTTTAAAAGAAAAAAAGTTGAAGAGTTCATCCCCAAGCATGAAGAATGTCCCATCATCCCTTATGTCCAAAGTATCAATTATGAGGCAGTTTTGAGGTTCTGGCCAAACCCTTGGGAGATTCAGCCAAGGTTGTGTAGTCTCAAGTTAAATCGCACAGCATGCAGTTGCAATAGTTCCAAACTCAATGGACTGTGTAGTTCATGAGTGATATTAGAAACAGTAATATTTTATCATAGTTTCAGTCTAGTTTGGGTTATTCTAAGTGATGCCCAAGAGTTCCTATGCACAAGAGTTCCTTAGCTGCTCGAGTTTGTGTTTCAACTGTTCTCTCCTCCGCCTCAACTGCTCTTTCTCTGCGATCAGTCTGTGTTCATCTGACTGGATGGAAAGAACGTACTCTGTTGCTTTTTTCAAGATGACCACCTTGGGTGCCTTCTCATTGTTGGCCACCTCAGGTATCTGGTCACGCAAGGCAAAGAAACTCAGCTTCAGCTCATTTCTCCTCTGGCGCTCCAAGACGTTGTGTGTTCGCCTCTTGTCATTCTCTTCCGAATCTGACGTGCGCGGACTCGAGCATTTTCGGTTGTTGCTGATCTGTTTGAGAACTCTGCCACTGTCCAACCTTAGCCTTTTTGCAGCTGGGTATTCAACTTTGGTGGAGGGAGGAGCGGCATAATTGTGCTGATGGATGTTGACATGACACCGTTTGAGAACTAGTGGGCTGTGGTGGAGCTTACTCTGCTCTTCTGACGTCTCTGTGCTGGACTCTGTGCTTGATTCAGATTCATTTGCTTCAGCTAATGTAACGACATCGATTTCCTCATCCTCCTCTTGTTCTTCTTCTGCCAGAAAAAAAATTAAATAAATTCATAAGCTGTATGAAGAGACTCTCAAGGCTGCTGTATGCATAAGGGAAGGTTACTCTGAACTGCACAGTGAGCAACCCAAAGACAAACCCTTCTTAAACCCATTTGATGATGCTGGACACTGCTTTCCCCAAGAGCCTTTCGTTTAAGGAAACAATGCTTCAAGTGCAATAAGACTCACTGACTTCAGCCCAAACCCTGGCTCCCTGATTTCAAAAATTGTAGAGATCTTGCGTAATCCCGAGGAGTGCATGAAAGATAGTAGGAAAGTTTAACCTCGGTTGTCAGCAGTACAGCGTAATAAAGCTCCAAGATTCAAGCTGCCCTTAATTATGGATTTAGAAGGCTTTGGCCACGCCTCAAAAAAAGCTTACTTAACACACATGTGTATTCAGAGACATTTTCTGAATCTCTCTTGATCTGATCTGTTAATTTGTGGAAAATAGGAAGGAGGTTAAAAAAAAAAAAAAAAAAAAAAGCTCACCACTATCTAGAGATTTCCAACCCTGCCCGCCGGCATCGCCTCTCCCGGCGCTGCTCCGCGCTCGGGCGATGCGCCCCGCTCTGCCCCCCCTGCCCGCTCCGCCGCCGGCAGGCACAGCCGCCCCTTCCCCACTCCTGCCGCTCCCAAGTTTTATCCCCAGCCCCGCTGCCGCCCTCAGCGGCTCCGCCCGCCCGCTCCTTTCAACACCTCGCATCGATCGCACGACAGAACGCAAACCGACCGGCCAAACTTCACTCGGGGAACCGTCGCACCTACAACGTGGGAAGAAAAGCCTCCCGCACCGCGGAGAAACCTCTCCGGGGAGCACAACCGTGGGAGCCTCCGCACGGGAGAAGGACGAGGGGCGCCGCCGTCCCGCGGCTGTCCCCGCTCTCGCCTCGCCCCGCGCTCCCAGCCGGGTCCCCCCGCCCCTTCCCTCTGTCCCGGGCGGGGTGCGCCCCCGGCCGCCCGTCCCGCCGCCGCTCGCCCCGCGGGCCATTGTCAGCGCCGCGCCCCCCGCGCCCCGCGGGCCGCGCTCCCGCCATTTCCGCCCGGGCGGGCGGATGCGGCCGTGGGCGGCGGCGGCGGGGCCGGCGGACCCCGGTCCCCGCGCGGTACCTGCGGCACGGGAGAGAACGAGGGGTCCCCGCGCCGCGGGGGGGAAAGTTGCCAAAAGAGGCGCAAAAGAGGTGGCGGGAGCGGCGCGGCTCCGCGCTCCCCCAAACACCTCGCCCGCCTCCCGCCGCCGCCGCCCCTGGCGCGCCCGGGCGTCGGTCCCTCATCGATCGGAACGTGGGCAAATCCTCCGGTACCAACCTCATGGCCTCCCCGCTCCAGCCTCCATCTTTGACTAGTTGACATTCAGCTCCTGCCTGACCAGCTCCTCATTAGCATGCCCGCCCGCCATTGGCTCGGCCCTGCGCTAGTCTTTGCCACCGCTCCCGCCATTGGCTACCGGGGAGGACATTTAAAAATATTACCCCGCAGCGCATTGGCCGCTCCTTGTGACGTCACGGCACGCTCTTTATTTTAACAATGAATGCACAAACACATTCTTCCATTCACAAATTTTTTTTTTCCAGTAGTTTGCCCGCCTTTTCTCCAACTAAATTTTCATTGAATTTTTTTGTTTCAACTGAGGGGGTCCCCGGTTGTAAACAGATAAATCAAAGGCGAGCAGAGGGGAGACCTGAGCAAATACTATTTTCTCTCTCTTTCTCTCTTTTGTTCGGCGGTGCTGGTGTTGGGGGAACAAAACCAGTCCCCAGCCGTCCCGGATCGGAAAAGTGTGGTCAGGGGGGAGGGTGCTTTGCCCAAGAGATTGCAGCTATTTTGTGTCTAATTCGGTTTCAAAGCTGGACATCTTTCTCGCAATTAGAAAAGCAATCACCGCCCGAGCTAAACAAACCGCTAAATTAGTCAAGTTTAGAATGGTAATTACTGCTGTGGGTGCAGAGCGTTTCCCTGGGGGCTCGGTAGGTGCGTGCCCACGGGGGAGCTGCTCCGCTCCCTCGTGGAGCGGCGTGGACTGCCACGCTTCCCTCCCGCTCCTCCCGCAGCCGCGAGCTGAGCCAAGCAGGGGATTTAATTGTGACCGACTGGAACACACCAGGTCACTCCAGTGCACTTTCATGACAAGAGTTTTTCCTTTTGTACGCGCCGTTGAGCTGAAATCAGGCGATATCAAAGTTTATGGGCTAGGGAGGGAGGGTTTCCAGCATTTCTCTTGCCCTGCAAATATAAAACACAGGAATCATTGAAACATTTATCAACAAAGACTGAGAGAATATTGAGAGACAGTCCTTCTCACAGGGAAAGGTCTTGGTGAGTTTCTCTTTTGGAAAGGCTTCTGCTGTATTATTAACTAGCAAACTCACAACTGTGCAGTTACTTCCCCTTCCATATACATAGTTCCTCAGTTCTTCAATAATCGATTTCTACAGATGTTTGTAAAATGAAAATGTTTCCATACACCAGTGAGACAAATTTATCAGCAAAGGAACTGGGTAAGCTGTGAGATAACAATAAGTTCCGTAGATTTTTGTGGGGATAAAGGGGTTTTTTTCCCCCCTTCAACTATATTTACTGGCGCTCTATTAAATTACCTCTCTTAAAAAAAAAAAAAAAAAAAAAAAAAAAAAAAAAAAAAAAAAAAGTATTTCTTTCTAAATTGTTACATTATTTTAATTTTAAAATGTCCTTTTCTTTCACTTGTTCACTATCTTCATACCAAATACAATCCCAAAATATAACTTGTGTTGGTTTGAACTAGAATTTTACACTATATAAGAAGAAGGATATCAGCTATTTTTAAAAATAAACTGAACTTCCTTTGTATCTATTCTTGGGCTTGGGAGTTGGTTCTGATTTGGATATTTTCTCCATATATGTATGCATATATGTGCATAGCCCCCCATGCACAAACATTGAACCCAAGTTGTAAATGCTGGATCTGGGTACTAATGGGTGGGGACTTGGAGCAGTGGATCTCTGGCAGTGTTTTTGGAGATGGGAGAGAAGGGCAGTGGGCTGTGAAATCACACATTCCTGTCCAATGGAGCTGAAATAATGGTATTGTTCTCTGGAAAAGAGGTTGCTTTTCTCTTCTCCATTCTTCCCCTGATCTGCGGGGACCTGATTGTGCAGTTAATCAGCAAAAAAACGTTTGATGTAAGGCAGGGCGTGAATTCAAAAGGGCCAGGGGGGATTCAAGAGGGATTCTTCTGTCTGTTAGAAAACGTTTTTCTGATTTCAAAATGGTAGACATTTGAAAAGCTGCACTGATCTGCCTTCAGAGATCCGAGTTAGTAGTAGGTACCAGCACTAATTATATCGCTTCCTTTGTGGGTTTGACACTTTATTGCTGGGGGGGGGGGGGGGGGGGAATTAGATA
>JAWWES010000037.1:5801713-5839491 GCA_035583135.1 Lophotriccus pileatus
CCCAGAGTTTCATCTTCGTTTTTCGGCCAAGTCGCCTCGTTGCCTTGGCCGAAAAAGGAAGATGTCCTTCCTGGAGCAAAGGTGAGCCCCTATATCCCCGTAGTTAATTCTTTCAGCTTGCTATCAGTCGCCAGAGTTTCCTTATGCCTTGCTACACTTTTAGCATTGCACGATTCGGAGTAAAATAAAGCACGTGGGGAGCAGGTAAGAAGTAAATTGGTTTTGTAGCTCTTTTTCGTGACCTGTGTCCCGAGCATGACATCCACCTTCCCAAATTTTTGAACACGGAGCCTTTCCTGCCCCACGGAGCCTTTCCTGTTCCTCCCAGAGAAGATTTACGCTTCTCTGTAAATCTTTCTTGCCAGTCTTGTCTGGAATGCCAAGAATACTTGAAGCTTTCTTCTTATTTCAGTGTGGTCATTTTCCAAACTTTTTAACAAAATGTTTTCTGACGATTTTTGCTATTGTATATAAGCAACATCCTGATATCTTTCCTATGCACATGATCTATACATATGTAAATATGTAAATTCATTACTATCCCTTTACTTCGTATATTATTACAGCTACACAGGAAATGACACATCCTAAAGAAAGGCCTTGGATATTTAAGTGAAGAATGCATACAGCAAGCTCTGAGCGGGTTTGTCAGTTTAACTTTGAAAAAACTGCAAATAAAGTTAATGAAAGGTCCCAAATGCCCACCATCCATCCCCAGACCCAGAATGGTCACTGTGTGCCACAGCCCTTTCCATGTGCTCCTTCCTGTTCCGTGAAAGGAGAATTGCTCTGTTGTAATGCTGGATTGGTTGATTTAATTTCTGTGTTTCAGAGTCGGGGAACATTGGGGAATTCTTTGGATTTTTTTTTTTTTTTGGTGGTGTTTTGCTTCGAATGTGCAGTTGTGCTATCTCCTCCCATTGGAAAGGAGGCTGAGGAAAGTCATTTGTTCTGCTGTTAGTTTGCTTTCAAGAAGGGCTTCTTGCAAATGTCCAGTGCTGGAGAAGGATTGCTTTTTTATCACTTTTAAACATCAAGGAGGGGAAGGAGAAAAGCTGATTTTTTTTTCTGCAGATGTTGAGGTGTTTTTGTAATGTAACTCAATCTGATGTCACTGGGGGTGGAGTCTCTGTTGAGTTTGCTTAAACTGGAGCTGCCTCTGTTCAAGGCCTTGTGGCTGAAAGTTCTTAAATTTGTGGCAGACAGGCATGACTATTCCTTAATGAGACCCCCGCTGCAATAACGCGTTTTTTATTTTAATCAGCTTCTTAATGCTATTAATTACGATTTCTTTCATAACACTCTTCCCATCTGCAGGGTTAATGCAGTCCCACATGAGCAGCATAGCAACACACTGCACCTCTACCGTCTGTGTGAAAACACATGTACAAACTCTTATAAAACCTTCTTAATTAGGTCTTGAACATACATACGCTTTGTGGGTGTGGGTGACAGAGAGAAACAAAGAGAATAGAGGAGAGCAAGAAAAATTTCACTGAAGTTTCCAAAGATATTTACAGAGGCAGTTATAAATTAACTTTAAACTTCACCCTTGTGGAAGATTGCTACATTTAGGAAGGATAGATTTGATTTTTACATTTTGTCTTTCATTCCCAGCTCCCTAGCTGCAAACATTTGCTTCTTAGGACAAAACTATAAGGTTGGATTCAAAACTATTTGATAAAACTCCATGGGAGACAGGTACAATTAAATTCATAAAATGTTCACAGGGCAGCATTGACTATTCACATTTAAACTTAAACAGATTGGACTTTTGGTCTGCTTCAACTTCAGAAAATCAGTACCACTCCTTCTGAGAGGCTGGAAATCAAAGACATCTCTGAGCTCAGCTAAAATCTCTAAAATTCTTTTCTCATTTAGCACAGCTATCTTGACTTCTTTTTTAAAGCACTAACTTGAAAAATTAAATGAACTCTTCATTTAAACACTGATCTGGATGATCCTAAAATTTGCCCCTAAAATATATCAGATTTCACAATTCTCATATTTTTACCCAAGTATTTTACCAAAAAAAAAAAAAAAAAAAGTTTTCTTTGGATGGACTTTTGTTCAGACCCATGAGAATAAAACAGTTTAAAATTATTTTGTGTATGTCTGTCTCTCTCCATGTGTCTGCATATTACTGAAATTCAAATTGTTTCTTTATTGTTCCACAGATTCTTATAGTTTTTCAACAAATACAACTTGTTAAAGGATTTTTTAAGTATAAAGAGCAACTAACCAAACAAAAAGAACACAAACCCAAAAGCTCTATTCACAACCAAAAAGCATCCTCCAAAACGTTTCAGTAATTTAAAAGTTGTCAGAAACGATTTCGAAAAGTTAAAAATATACCCAAATTCACCACTCCCCAACCACATCTTTATTTAGATGGAGCAATCGTTTTAATGTGATAAAAATGCAATATTTTCTTCAGGATATTTTCCTATCTGCAGGATCGAGAACAAGAAAGGCAGAGAGATCTCGTTCCTTTTGCTAAAAATAAATAATCTTAATCATTTCCTAGCTAGCAGATGGCCAAAAATACCTTACATGTTTCCATAAACATATCCAATCGATAGCTTCGAAAGTGATTGAATGTAACCGAAATGCAGTCAGCCCAAAGAACTCAGCTCTCTCCCGATCAAACCTCTACAAAGCAGGCTCTTGTGCTCGGCTTGACAGTGTCCGAGAGGGAGGGGAACGGCAATGAGAAAACCAGTCACTAAATGCGAGTTATGAATGAGGGATTGGATGAGAGGAAAAAAAATAAAAGAGGGGGGGGGGGGGAGGGAAGAGAGAAGCAGCTAATGCAAAGATCAGTTTAATTCCATCGGGTTTATATGGATGTGATTTTTTCCTCGATCCCACAGCGTCTGCGGACCTGTAGTTAAACCCATCTCTAGCCCGAACCCCAACACACATCCCCGCTACAGGAAAGAGGGGCATTGTGCTCCTCGGCTCACATTTTCTTCTCCCCCCTCTTTACTTGTCCCCCATCTCTCCCCCCTTCCTCTTTTGTAAATCAGAACGAGGAGGTTTTATAGTGAGTCTAATTCTCACTCCCTCCATTTCCTTCCTTTCTGCATTTTTTATCCCCCTTCCACCCCGCCCCTCCCCTGCCTGCAGCCCTGCTATTGATTAACCACTTCGCTGCTACCCCTCCGCTGCCGAGCCCGGCCGAGCCGAGCCCAGCCGAGCCGAGCCGAGCCCGGCCGAGCCGAGCCGGGCCGAGCCGAGCCCGGCCGAGCCGAGCCGGGCCGGGCCGGAGCTGCCGAGCTCCCGCTGCCCCAGCGCCGGGCCCGGCGCTCCCGCCGCTCCTGACCAGCCCTTTGAAGTCAGTGGCACTTAATGGAATTTAATGAGGCTGTTGCAGCTCCGGGAGTGCCCGGCCGGCTCCGGGCGCGGGGAGAAGTGGTCAAACCATCCGCCACCGAGGCAGAAGTGAGGGGTTTTAGCAGAGGGGTGCAGCCCCCGGGATTACGGAGCGGTGGAAGGAGCACTGTGAGGCAGCCAGGGGGGAAAAACCGAGCACTGAAATAGTTAATGGCCCCTGGATGCATTGATTAGTATTGATGGCTTTGGTAGTTTTAATGGATTTGTTGTTTGTGGGAGGTGGGGAGCTTTTGCCTTGCTTTGAATTCTAACCCCCTGGCTGGAAGCTTGCTCCTAATTGCATGCACAGCATTCCTTCGGAGTGGGTGGTATCACCTTTTACTGCTGCTCTCTTCCACTGGGAAGGCCTGTAAAAAATCCCTTTCATGTCCCCGAAAGTCAATACCCAGGGCTCTGGATGGCTGCTGTAAAAACAAAACAAAATCCCGTCCCTCCCCAGCCAAAAAAATAATTATATACATATATATATATAGGGGGAGAGAGAACAGAAAAGAGTCCCAAAAGAGCAACCCCTCCTTGCAGATAAACGCGGTGGGGGTAGCGGGGGCAGTTGGGTCCTTTTGCCAAACCAGGGCAGAGACAATTTCAGGCTGGTGTGGAAAGAGTCCCTATTTTTACAGCTGTTGGGGACACTTTCTGAGCGGGCTGCAGTTTGGGAGCTGGAGGTTTCAGTGTGGTTCCGGTCAATAGAAATGGATGTGGCTTGAAAACGCCTGCACCAGTGGCACGGAGGTTGGAGGGTCAGGAGCAGTGAGTGCTTAAAAGGTTAAAAAGGACTGGGTGAGTGGGAAGCTGTAGGGTTATGGGTGGAGTTATCCACACTTGTAAAAAAAAGCACAACAGAGTAAACAAATTCATCTTTCAGTTAATGTCAGGATGAAGGTAAGAGTTGTAAGGGTGCCATGCCTTGCTGTGTCCAGCACCGGGCTTTTGGAAATAAAAAAATGAGATATTTTACTAGGAAACTATTACACCAAGTTTGTTTTTCATTCTATCCCCAAACTGTGCAAAAATGATACCAGTCTAAGTTACAAGTGAGCTTCACGTTCACTTCTCTCTCTGCTGGATTTTAATTTCTTTAGCACTGAGGGGAGAGGGAGCAATTGTAAAGCGTTTAAAAATCCATGCAAAATAAATCAATGTGTTTCTGCCATCTACATTTCAATTCAATAACATCGTTTTCATAGAGCTATTTCATTAGGATGGAACAACTCACCTGTAAGTAATTACAGCTGACTTGCTTTCTAGCAGAGACCAATACAAGTCCAGAAAGGGGATAAAGGTTAGCTCAAAGAAATACTGCAGAGGTTTGGCATGGGTATAAAAGCAAATAGCTGTGTTTCCTCCTTAGAAAGCAAGCAATTTTGAGTCATCATTTAAACAAAAATTCGTATCTGTGCCTTGAAGCTTCATTTTAATCTAAGATTTAAAAGCAAAACCCAATTTGGAAGTGTTTCATCGGTAAAAGGTAATGTCAGCATCAAACAGAAAAAAGCTCCAAACCAACAAACAACTGAAAGTTCCTATAATAACTGTTTGAGAAATCCACCTTTCTCAGATTTCACACAGGCTCAAGCAGCCAAGTTGTTTGATATTTGTTGTTGTAATTATGCTTCTTGTTGAAACTGTGTGTTGGCACTGAGTTACATTTGTTTGAAATTAGTTTATCAGTGTAACACTAACTTAAGAATGAGTTTAATGGTTCAAAAGTGCACTACTTTGAATGAGATAATTTAAGTGGAGCTGTATATGAGAAAACCCACTAAGAGTATTTTAAATTAATTTTTATATCTAACGGTCACTATCAAATTTAAAGAGCGTATTTTAACATATAGTTTCATATAAAATTTTATTTAAATCCTAGTTCAAATGCTTCCTAATTTTATTTAATGATTTTTTTTTATGGCAAACTGTCCAAACATTTTGCATTAATTGATACTAATGTACAACACTTATTTTTATCTCATCCAGAATATGAAATAGGAAGCTTTCCAGAACATATTCTTTTTTGAAAACCCTGTGTTTCTCAGTAACAAACAAAATTTTAAATAGAAAGAATCTTTTTCAGGATTAACTAATTTCTAAGTTCATCCTTTCAGCATTCTACAAGCTTTTGTACAGGCATCTTAAAACAAAATATTTACAAAATAAAATGCCTTCCTAAAATCCCTAGGATGCACTCATCCTCAAACTCTGTTGATTTGTACTTTGAGCTCTTTTTGCAAGAAAATTAAAAGGATCAGTTTGCTGTAGCAAACAACTAAAATGTGCTTTGAGACAGGGAGGGAGAGAAGGGAGTTGGACTGTGACAGATTTGAAACATTTTTTTAGGAGAGCGTTATAGCTACAAAACCTACACTCTCAGTGCTTTAGGAGTTCACTCTTCATTTTAGCATCAAGAAGAACATTCAGATTATTTTATTTATTTATTAAATTAAGGCAATCCACAGAACTTAATCAGAAGCAAACCACAGGATTCAGTTTTCTGTCTTCCCAAATCTGTTGCTTAGTTGGGTTTTTTTCCAAATAGTTAAAACCCCCCTCAACACCAACCTAAAACAAAATAAAGTGAACTACTTGCAGTTCAGGAAGCATGGAAAAAGAGTGGTTATTTCCTTCATTCACTGAATTCACCTTAACAAACTATTTTGGAATTTCATTGTTTAAAAACTGAGACATATTTATCTCCCAGACATTTTATGGCACTAATCTGTTTGACATTCAAGAAAAGTAACTGAAGAAAACCACCTATTTCCCCCCCCCCCCCCAACGGAATTTCCAGTTAATATGATTCTGTTAACCCTGACCAAATAGGAGGAATCAGCAGGGTATTATGGGAGATTTATCTAAGGGTCACATCTCACTTCTGAGTTAAGAATTTATATAAAAATAAATAATTATAAAGGTTTTCTCATTCTTATGGTATCCGTAAAATAGGTGCTAGACATGAAGATAGTTGTGTTGAGGAATGAGAGCAGTGTCTGGGCAGCTTTAGGAGAGCTTTTTGTTTCTCTGCTAAATTTTGTAATCAGACTTTCCTTTTTTAACTCTAATATTCTACCAGAAAACACTTGTGCAGATGCAGTTGGTACATTTAAAAGGAGCTGATCTATACAAATAGAATTATGAAATTATGGTTTAGTTATCGAACTGTTTATTTCAAAGGTCTCATGAAGATTAAGCTTAAATTTGGGAGCTTCAGGGGGATGAAAATGTGGCTCCGATCTTAGTTTGACTATCTCATAAACTGTCCTTTCAAAATGAAATAGAAAACTGCAGAAAGAAATGTTCACAGCTTGGCTTGACTACTGAATTGTAGTCTAGAACTGAACTGAAAACTCATCTCCATTGCTTTTAGTTGTTAACCAATATAACTTTGTTTTAAGCTTGCAGCCTTAGTGAATGCTTCCAAAGTTAAATTTAATCTTTGTATTGCTCACTAGCACCAGTGAAGCTTAATTTTAAACAACGTTTATTAAAAACTTTGTTTCAAGATTAATTTCCCCTTCCCTTACAACTTGTATTGTTTGCTCTTCTCACAAATCCAAAATAATTAATATTGGCATTTTGTTAAATTATTTTCTCTCAAGTTGTGTGCCAATTGTTCAAGACCATCAAAGATTAATTGTTCAATTATATTTAAAATATCACTTGTAAGCTCACACCCAGTTTCCAGGCACCTCTAGTTAACCAAGCAGAGCACCTACCTTTCGTTATAATCTAACATTCCTCATCACTTGTAGTGAATGAAAGATACTGAATTAGTTAAGCAAGACTTTATTGGGACAAGAGGAAAATGAAAATAAATGAATTAACAAGCCCTGAAAAATGATCTTTGCAATTACAGAATTTCTTTGCTTCGTATCTTACACATTGTGTATTTAACCACAGGAAAGTGGTGGTGCTTAAGGTGTAAAAGACCCTTTAGAAATATTTCAGTCAATGCTATTGGCTCTTGAGCATGTTTATGTTTGCCTCTCATGTCAATGGGGGAAAAACAGCAATGAAATTTTGGTGTTTATACACCTTGGAGCTGGGAAGTCCTGGTTAAATATACCAACATGTAGCTGGGAACATTTATGCAAGAATTAGAGCTTCTTCATACTAATTGAAATCTGTACCTGGAAAATAACAACCCACAAAAAGAACTAATTTTTCTATTGGAGCTCAAACCAGTCGGGAGCCTGTGACCAAACCCAAGACAAATTCAGATAGAGAGAGTTCTCTATAAACACTCTCTCACATAATAGGGGCTTTTTCTACTGATGAAGATGGAATTCAGATTGTAGAACTCATCTGTTAATATCAAACAGTTAACAGTGTCTTTTCAAAACATTAAAAAATATTCCTTATCCACAATGTTATCTTTGTGACTAAATGATTTTAGTAAATGCTTCAGGGAACATGACATTAGTTAACAGAGTGCAAAGGGTCCCTGTTTGTCTCGATCTTCTGAATATTCCTTGTAGTGGACTGAGTCCACATTTAAAACATTCAAATGCTTCTCCCTAAATGACATCAAAGACTGTTTAAAACAATATTTGGATGATCTGGGAGCAAATGTTTGAATTTGGGAAGGAAGGGGCAAATGTAACCTGTGCATGGTTGCTGCAGCACATCACAGACATTCTGAGGTGGGCAAAGGTTGTCACAGGGCAGAGCTGCTGCAGGAAGGGGGAAAAAGGGCAGCAGATTCAAATGGTCAGAGGGTGTTGGAAGGATTTCATGACTAGGCAGAGAAAAATTGGGAGGCATTAGCACTACCTTCAAGGAAAGTTCGATTTTTGTGTGGGCAATACTGAAAGGGAACTAGAGATTCTTTAGGATGGAATCAGTTCACCAGTTCTTCCAAATAATTGTTTTAATATCACCTGTAAAGAGGTGAATTTGCAGCAGAAACCAGAGACAACACCTTCTTTGGACCTAAGTTTAGAAGGAAACTACCCTAGTGCTGTGAACACCACCAGTATCCTTTTAAAGTCCAGAATTTAAGAGAGAATTTTCTCTGCTAAGACTTGGCAGTGGAAACTTCAGTCATCATCATGTTTCAGCTCAGACAGTTTTTCTCTTTCCCATATCTACATTTAAGATAATAAAAGTGTAGATCGACTGTGGTTTAAAAAACCAAAAAACCAAAAAAACAACAGACCAACAACAACAACTAAAACAAAACCCCCCCACCACACAGTAGGAACATTTTGATAATATTTTAAACAGACTATTAAGGTTTCTTCCAAGTACGCATGTAAACTTTGTTCTGTGCACATGTAAACTTTGTTCTAGGAGAGGTAATCTTTAGTTTGCTACTTTTACCTGGCTCTTGGCAGACCTACCTTGGCTTCAGTACAACTTTCAGAAGTCACTGGTATCCTAAATTTACTAGTTGTTAGCCTGCTGGAAAAAAGTAACCAGCTTCCTCTGCTGCTCATATAGAGGACGTGTGCTCTTTCCTTTACTATTTCTCATTTAAATTAAACATTTCATTAAAAGATATCATCAAAAGAAATCCCTAAAAACTTTGGGGCCATTATGTGACAGGGTATTTGTTTTTATAAAGGGTATGTCAAACTATCCTGATCCAAATAACAATTAAGATAACATCTCTTTAAGCTACATTAATTCAGACTCTTAAATTCCAACATGTATGTGGCAAAGTGTGCAAATTAATAGCCAAAGGATGTTGTGCACTTAAACCACACTTCGAAACAACAGACCATTCCAAAGAGATCGTACACTCTCTTCCCATCTATCTGAAATTGATCAAAATTAAACAAATTCTCAAAATGTCAGAAGTGATTGTAAAAAAACAATGCATTGCAAACCTCACCACCTAAACAGTCATTATGTTTAAAGGAAATCTGTGATCTGCAACTAATTAGGAGCAAAATGGTTGTAAAATATTTAATTTGTGAGTAGCATTTTAAATTCAGTAACAGCTATAACAAAATGGGTAAGTAAATGACATTAATCACCCTGCTACTAAATTATCACTGTTTTGCTTCTGGAACAGGAATCAGGCTGGGTGATGTTTTCTATTAGTTAAACATCCATAACCCAGTGAAAGGCTAGGAGGCCATTTAACTAACAGGGATTCCAACATCCTTGTTGTTCCTTTATTTTGGGTACTTTTTAGAGGTCATATAACTTTTAAAGTCACCCCTTGATTTTTCAGCAGGGGTAGTCAGCATTATTTTCCCTATAAGAGCTATTTCAGACAGGTAGAATTATATTTCCTGCAGTGAAGACTAAACACCAAGCTCAGATAAAATTAGTGTAACAAGTTCACAGGCTAAAGGAAAATACTGCAAAAAATTTTGCAAGAAAATATCTTGCAATACCCTTTTTTTTCATTTTTGGTTTTGTCGCAAAGAAGAATAATTTTTGGAGGTTGTACTAAATAAAACAAGTGGTTATTTTCCACACTGAAGGTATTGTTTCACTCAAAATGTGGTATCTTGTTTGGTTTTAATAAATTATGGCAAGTGCAGCAAGTGCGTTCAAGTACTCAGCTCCTGCATTCCAAAACACTCCTGTGTGGTGTCTCTTGCGTGATCTAACAGCCAGAGACATATGGTCTCACTCTCACCTGTTTTCTAGTTTTTTTATACCCTCTGGCTGAGTTTTCTCATTTCTCATTTCATGAATACCAAAATTGTATTTTTATGTATTTTAAAAAAAGAAAATATACTCATTTTTAAAGCCCATTTTAATTCATGAACATCTCAGATTAGATTCAGCTTCTCAAGATGAATTATTTCCTGCTTTTCTTTCTTGTAAATATCTTCTGCCACCAACCACCTTCTGCAGATAAAACTTTACCAATTAGTCATTTACAGACATAAACTCACAAGGCAAAAAACAGCCTTTGCAGTTCTAGGCCCCTTTGATGATGATGATGATGTTTACAAATGCTTTCACTGCTGGGCTGGTAATGTGCACTTTGTCATTAGCTCTCTGAAACTGTTCGGCACACAAAATGTGCCTTTCAGCAAGGCAGATGGTAAGAAAGATTGTTCCTTTCATTATAAGCAGGACACTTATAAAATAAATGGTGGCTGGGGTGAATGTACCAATTTCTTCAGACTGAAAAAAGCTGTCTTGTTGTTCAAAATGATTTCACTGGTTGAACAGGTCACTCATAAATATCTATCCTGGTGAGATTCCCACTGTTCCTGCATTGCCACTATGCCTTCCAGCAGTGGATGAGGTGGGGGGTTCTGGTGCCAGGTGCTTCACGTTGTCATTGTAAGACAACCCCTGTATATGAGATGTGACTGAAATCCTTCTTTTCTCTACTGTGGTTTCTTCAGTTCCTATGAAAATTTGCAGTTCCGTCCTCATTTAGGTGTCAAGTGCATCAGGGCATGTTGGTTCCCAACAACAGTCATAACAACAGAACAAAAGTTCTACATTTGATGGTGGTATAGGAGCTGAAAAGCCTTGTCATACAACAGAGATGTGAATAATCTTCACTGCCTGAACGGAAGCAGAAGTGGACTCCTGAACTTTGTGGCTTGCAGGAAGGGTAAGTGAGAGAAATGTCAGAGCCCAAACAGCTTGCACTGATTCAGGACAGGAATAGCTGTCTCAATAAAGGAGAGAGTGGGCAAAGTTTATCCTTGGCAAGCACCACAGGGTTTAGAGTCCTTTTATTGTGGCAGGCAGCCTTGGCTGAACAGCTGAGTGTCTATTTGGAGTCAGGCAGAAGAAAACTTGAGGCAGGTTGTCTCAGCTCCTCTGTGCCACGGTGCACACTCTGCAGTCTGGTTTTCCTTTGCTTCTTGGCTGGGACCAACCATTCCCACCCCTGCGACAGCTTTAAAGCTCAGGCAAGGAGTTTATCCCAACACAACCAGGTTTTGTTTTGCAGATGACCAGGACAGAACATCAGTAGCAGGCAGCATGTTTTGCTTTTTTCTCAGTACCAGACACTTACAGAAATGTGGAAATTAGAAAGATGAACCAGCTGCCCTCTCCTTTCGCTTCCCCGCCATGCTCTCCAGTGGTCCACAGGATTACCTAAGCACCATCTCAGTTTCAAGTTTGCTTGAATATCTACCAAAATATTTTAATAACTAACTTTTCTGTTTCAAGGAAGAAAAGTAGCTAGAATGAGTGAAATTAAATCTTTGACCCCATGGTGCAAAAACCTCTCTGTTAGATTTCTAATCAGTAAATTAAAATGAAAGTCAGAGATACAGTGATCAATTGTAAGACCAGAACTAAAACTAGGGGAGGTAAATAAAAGAAGAAAACAAATTATCAGAAAAGAGGAATGAAAGTATTTTCCAGACCAGCCTAAAAACTTCATACAATGACATGGAAAATATAGACTTCTGATGTCTCCACAGAAGGAAAGAGCAGGCTTTTAAAATTGTTCTCCTAAGAAAGCAAAAGAATTCGGCTACTCCTTGGAGAGAAGTTTTGTTTTCCTTTTCCTGTGCTGGGCAGCCATCCCTGGCACCTTGGACCTGGCTCAGCTGGATAGAGAGATTCTGAGGAGGATGTTTCCACATCTTTCCTCCTGTCCCTCAATCCATCTCCCCATGGTAGAACATCCTTCTTGCGAGATGAGTACATCTTGGTTGTGCATGTTCATGTGCGTTCAGGTGCAAGAAGAGAAAATGCTCAGAGTAACACCAGGTTCCTGTGGGTCTGTCACTTGGACACTTTCTTCCTTCTCAGAAGAGAAAACCACAGACAAGTCTTACCTGCTCTGTCCTGTACATACATGTTCCTGGGAAAAGCAAACATCTCTATCCCTACTCCTCATGAGCATGTCATCTGGTTAGCTGTGTGTGGGTCATACAACTCTCCACTCCAGAGAGAAAACGAGCGAGAGAGCTGAACCTTTGATCGTGAATCTTATGAACTGTCTCTTGGTCAACAGAAAAATAAATGAGAGTATTCTCAGACATGGATCTGCTTAAATACGTGTTCTTAGCACTTAACATTGAGATTGCTAATGATCACAATACTCCAATGCTTTCATAATCTGGCATGTCCATAGTCCAGGCTTCTTGGTGTTCAATTATATCCTTTTGTATCATTTTTGCAGCCAGTGCAGAACAGGAGTCCCGTGGCTGAATTCCCAGAGAAACTTGTCACTAGAATTTGCCTGAGACCTGTCTCCTCTGAAAGGGGAAAGTCACCATGGGATTCTGGGTTCAGCCCAGGGTTGGACAAAAACATGGTCCAGTCTACTGGCAAGTTTTCACTTGCCTTTCCTTTACATAATTACCAACAACCTCATAGAAATTAAACAATAAAACATTTCATTGCAATGTAGAGTTTGATACTGTCTCCACTGATGCACATCTGTGCAGTGGGACTTTGGATCAGCCCTGCTGCTGAGTCTCTGAGTACTACTGATAGGAATGGCACATATTTGCTACTCCTTGGGAGGATCCAAGGAAACTCCTATATGACTTCTCTGATATCCTGTCGTCAGAGGAACAAGGACATGGCCACAATACACCAAAAGATTAATCTACCTAGGTTTGTCCCAAAACAAAATAGTGATTTAATTTAATGTACTCATAGAAACTAGGGATGTGGACTCTTTTAGTCCCTGTAGTCAAACTCCAGCTATTGCTGGGGCATCTTCTGCACTGAGAGATGGTGATTGCTTTTCAGGAATCTCTCAGCAACAGATGGAAATTCTGAATGGAAAATGAGGACTGCAGAAGCCAAGTTTCATTTCTCATACTCTGCACAGAATGTCAGTAAGGTCAGATCTGGGAACTGACCAGATTTAGCAATACTGTCAAAAGTAAAGGAGTTTCTATTTTGCTGCCTGGGTACCAGCTCAGTGCTTTTCTGTACAGGTTTGGTTTATACACTGTCTTTAAAGTGGTTCATTTGTCATGTTTTGAGAAGACACAGAGTATCTCTGTTTCCAACTCTTTGAACATGGATGGCTGATTAATTTCTATTTTGGATACTTAATTAAGATTAGGAGCTTGGAACGGTTTCCATCTAAAAGTAGTAAGACTTTTGCTGCTGGTTTTGAATGTAGGTAGAAATACACTGTCAGTCTGCTTCGGTGCAGTATGACATGTGCACCAGAGTACTAAAGAAACACACTTTTTGCTAAAGTCCAGAACTGAGGTCTGGAGAGCTTCCAGTTCCTATCCAGCCAACAGTATCTCCTGTTGAAATCACTGATGTGGATCAGTGTGAGGATTGAAAGTCTGCTTCTGGATGCAACAGTTTTCATCGTGGAAACCGCACGTGTGTCTCAAAGGAGAATATTAATTCAAGTCTCAGGACAATGTCCTCAGTGCTTGCTACTGTTCTCAGTGCTTGCTACAAGGTGATTCTTTTTTTTGTGGCAAGACAGAAGACCAAGATATGGGTACCCTATTACAGCTGGCCAGAGAAAGGCTACCAAGGAAGGAAAACAAGGATAAAGAGAGTTAGAATATGCCTTGCCAACAGAAAGATGGCACTCACCAGCTACAGAGCATGGCCACAGTTCTGTGTGGCTGTTCCCTGTGCTCTGGAAATGCCTTCCTCTCATCCTCCTGCAGAAGAAGACGTCCGCTCTTTTTCTATGCCACAGTTACCCCTTCAGGCCAGAAGTTATTTCAGTTGAGGGTTATTTCAGCTGGGGACAGTGAGGGAACCCCCTGTGCATCCATCACATGCACAACTCACAGAATTCAGTGTGGGCAGGGGGCAGCAGTGGGGCAGCCAGGGCAGAACTCAGAGCTCAGAGCCAAGCAGGAGACCAGACTATGGCAGAGACCATTAACACAGCCCAGCCCAGGAGCGAGTACGTAAAGATCAAATAAACTGATTGGTCAGGGATTCCTTATATTCCCTTTTCTCTTTCCAGTAAACAATGTTGTGCCCTATCTTGCCTATGCTTTAGGATCACCTGCTGCTAGTGAGCTATTAATTACAGCGGGCAAACCCACTTAGCACTTATCCAGCTGCACTGAGGCTCCCATTATAGGAAGTCCTTCCCAGAAAGCCCCACTGTACCAGGGGTTAGATTTTAAATTTGTTAGTTCTAGGCCACTTTGCTTTATCCTGATTGTTCCTTGCTGCAGGTTCCTCTCTGCTTCTTGGTGAGTGAGTATATTTAGCCTGTGTTATTTCTCTGTATTTCCTTTTTCATTTGTTAAAGGCAACATTTAGCATTTCATAAGCTGTTGTGATCCAGCATTCTCAAAACACTCTGCAATAATACCTACTGCAGACACAATGTAGCTGAGAATAGCAGCTTGCAACTGTAAATTTCAAGGCATTTTATGAAGGTGATTGTTATATCTGTTTTCCTAGTGTCATTGCTAAAGCAGAGAAGTGAAGTTGCCTGTCCTCGGACACAGATCTCTGTGACAGAGCAAAGATTTGAGAGTGCCCATCTCAATTGCACTTGCTCTGTTTGCTCCCTTGGCCTTATTGTGTTGTGCTTATGCTGCACAGCACGTGAGCAGGGTCCTTGGAGTGAGGTAGGATTGCAAACACCCTGGCACCTACAGATGGAACCCAAGTTCCTTCTCTTTCAGAGTGACAATGGGCACACAGTTCAGGTATCTTTGCAAGGAAATCCCTGTGTGTTAGTTTGTGCTGAGGAGTTTTGCTATTTTCTCTGCTTTCCTCAAATGTTCATTCTTGCAGCTCTTAACATCACTATAGATCTTACTGTTGTAGTTGTTTTGCTCTTCCATGTGTTGCCCTAAATTTAGTTTTTGGATGATGGTGTGTATTGGATAAATGAGGAATGGTTGTACATGTCCAAGGTTTTAAAATATCAGATGGAGTAATAGTAATGGTACCCAGCTGAAAACTAAAAGGATTTTATTGTGATTATTTGAGCAGTTTTCTATGAATGGAAGATTTTCCAAGCCCATCAGCACTCATGAGCAGTGAGAGAAAATGATCAAATGACAGTGTATGCTCAGTAAAACAGCTGCTGTTGCTATAACCATGACTCAAAGTCTTCTTTACTGCAAAATTTCATTGGAGTCAACTGGAATTTTGCCTGAGTAAGGTGCTTGAGATTTTTCAAGCAACTTTACAGTTACTCAACATGGAGAATTGGGAGTCACGTGACATTCCTGACACAATATTATGTTTCCATTCTTGCTGCATGAACACACTTATCTGAAGATTAAGTAGATTTTGTACTTACAAAAGTGCATGCTCATGCTGCAGGCAGAAAAGACCTTGGAGCTGTTGTGCTATTGAAACTTCAGTTATTTATTCAACTGTCCACCATGGCAGGAGTTTTTCTGTTAAATATGTAATGCCCCACTTTTTTTTCTTAAACAAGAGAACCAGAGGGTGAAAGGGTTGAAGATTAAAATGTAAACAGCAAAATTTATTATAATTACAAGAGTGTTTCAAATTATTTCCTTAAACTGCAACATAATTTACCTCTAGTCAAGGTCTCTATTGGTGGTGAAAGAGGAAACTGCTTGACCTTGGGGCGACCTCTGGCCCCCGGGGGTCAGCGCCTGAGGAATGTGCAGATGTCACGGTTCATAAGCAAGGACAGAAACTCTCAGGTTTCCCAGGCAGAGAGGCGCCAGTTCGGGGATGGGGCCAACATGTGCACCTCCCTTTGAACCAGCCACTCATACCTGCAACCACACTGAAAGCAAGCATGCACTGGGCTGGAGCTGGGAAAGGTCCAGGGCTGCCAAAGAAGGATGGAGGCTTGTGCCAGCAATGGGCAGAAGCAGCAGAATACTATGGAAGGAAACACAAAATTTCCCTAAAGAGAGTCAGCATCTGCCCTACTTTTTAGTTGTACTCCAGGAATGCTGCAGGCAAGTGTGATTTGCAGGACAGATCACAGTGCACTGCTTGGCAAAGAGCATTTAGAGGAGTTTTGGCTGCAGCCAGCAGATGCAGCTTGTCATTGTATCGTTTGCAAAATCAAACTTTCTGGACTCTTTAAAATGCAAAGAAAGGAGAGAGAAATGGAAAGATTTATTGCCCATACCGTATTAACAGAAACTGCATGGGCTGAATTGATGCAGTGCAAATTGCTGTTGGGACTTTGGCAGTTCCAGCAGAGATCCTCACAGTAACCCCTCACGAGTCAGTTGTGTGCTGTTGGATGTCTTCTCTCTGCTCCAGAGAAAGCCATTTAAACTGCTAACCCATGTTCTTAGAGAAAAATCACAAAAAAACTAAACAAAACTTTGTATGGCTGAAACAAACAAAAAAACCAAACCAAAGTAAAAAAACCACCAAACAAACAAACAACAAACAAACAAAAAAACCCAAACAAACAAAAACCCACAGACAACAAAACCACAACACCTTTAGAATACTGTTCTTAATAAAGCAAATATACAAGGAAAGTAGGTTTAAGCTAAAACAAATTGTGTGGTAAATATTAAGTTCAGGGAGAGAAAATTATACAGCAGTAATGTTCAATGAATAAATGGATTGAGGAGGAAAACAAACACAAGGTTAATTTTAATATTAAAAATACCTTATGTATCAAAATAAAATTTATATTCAAGGAAATTGTGAACCCAAGGGTTCCTTTCAACTCTTTGCAGCCTACAAACCACAAGTTGTGCTAAGCATGATCAAAGTGTTTCAAAATTAGTTTGGGTTTAAATCACTATAATTGTCAGCCCAGGTTGTAATCAGAGAAACATTGTTTTGAAGCAGCAACAAACTTGCCCTGCTTGTAATCTGGGGAAAATTCGAGAAAAAGCCTGGAATCTGGTCAGTTAATGGTAGCACAGTGCCTGGGACCAAGTTGTGTTAAAGATGTGAACCATCAGCGAGACTGTCCCAGGATCAGGAGACATCCAGCCTGTCCCTCGGTGCAAAGCCCTCTCCCACTGGTGCTGCTCCCTCAGCTCCCTGCCTCGGTTCCTCTCTGGGGAGAAGGGGGCAAGACGTCAGATAGTCTTTACAAAAGTACAATTCCTGAAGTGCTGTAAAATACATGTGCTCCAGGTGATCCCAGGAGGTGCTTGGTATGTTGTGGGGATGGCAAGAAGAGGCAGCCAGTGGAATGAGTGGTGCAGAATACTTGGATGGAGGAGGCTGCAGGAGTGCCAAGAATGACTGCAATGTGAGTGCGAGCCTGCTTGAGCAGTGCTCTTTTAATAAAGCTGGCAGCGTGTTGTCTGGAAGCTGGGATGGGTTTCCTAATAGATTCCTTGGAAGTTTCAGGTTGGAGAACTCTTCCAGAGACTTTGCCAAGAACATAACAGAATAGAGCATGAGCTCAAATGCTTCTGTAATTAGGAAGAGAGTGTTTCTTGCAATTAAAAAGATCTTCCAGGACTACAGGAAATAAAGCTTGTCTTTGGAGGAATCATGCTTTCTAGACATTAAAAGGGCAAAGGGAGCTTTAATCTGGACTCTGCTGTGGAGAAACTGAAGGAAACTTCTCCACTGGAAGCCTTGAAAAGAGAATTTGCTCAGCACCAAAAATGAATAAAACAACAGGGCTTTGTACTTGAGGATCTCAAAGCATTTTCTGCTCTGCACCAGGAAATGTAATACCTCCTGGGAGCTGTGCTAAATTGGAAACAGGGACCTTCTCAAAGCTTGCTCAACTCTGCTCCAGCTGAGTACAGCCATGCTTCTACCAGCGTTGGTGGAAAAGACAAGTGATGTTTTGACAACTTCAGTCTTCAGTCGTGACTTTTCTACAGGGATGCAGGAGATTAGAAGGCAGTGTAGATTTAGCAAAGAAGCAGTTAAGAGAAGAGAATTAAATTTGCCATCTTGCATGCAGCCGAGCCATAGACTTTTCTTGACCTTAGAAAGACAAAAAAATCATCACCTCAGGTTCTTCTTAACAGTGAATCTTAAGGCTTCTAGAAAAATGGGGGTAATGTTGGGGTGACAGTGAGGGAATAGACTGGTTGAGGAGGCTCTGCTTTCTACTGGCAGTTTCCCCAGCTCTATTTCAAAGAAAAATGCAGAACTGAAGGCAGTTCGACCCCCATTTATTTTGTATGAACCATCTCCTCTGCTACTGTTCTCTTCTAATCACTGAAGAGGTATTAGGGAAGAGAAGAACAGTAGGAAACGGGACGGTGAAATGAGGGCAATAATTAGTGGAAGAGATGCGGTTTGTATCAAGCAGTTGGTACCTCAGCTCTTCCTTTGGGGAAGGGAAGCCGTTTTCCAAGAACCCATTTGGGTTCAAGTGGTGCTGGACCAGGAGAGCCCCAGAAGTGATTGCTGGGAAGGAGGCGATAGTAACAAAAAAGAGGAGCCTATGTAGGAAGGTGTGTTGTGCTCCCCTAGTTGAACATAAATGGATTGTAGCTGTCCTTTTTGTCTACTTGGCAAAATAACTTCTGTGCTCATGGTCCTGCTGAATTCCCCAGAGCACGCACAAGGGGTTTTGCTGGATTTGCTGCACACCTGGCACAACACCAAGGAAAAGGCACAGAGAGATGATGTCTGATCTGGTGTAAAACTTCTCAACACAAGGACTGCCCTGTCAAACCATTATCAATTAAGACTTTGTAGACTGAGTTTATATCCAAGCAATGATTTTTATCAGGCTGTGCCTTTTCTAAACCAATGCTAAAACCTTCCCATTTCCCTATATTACTGACTTACCAGGGACTTAGTAGACCTTTCGGCTTTGCTATCCATTTACGTGTTCAGAGCTATAGCACATCATCTCGCTTTTGTCACAGACATGGTACAAAGGTGTACCAGCTGAGGTGGGATATTGTGGCTCATTACCACAGAGCTTCTGTTTATTTTAGCGTGAAGAAAAACCCTCTTATGTTCTTGCACAGTATTGAGTATTTGCACTAACCAATGCAGTTCTGAGCGAGTCCCAATAACATGTCAGTGATGCAAGTGTTTGTCTCCAGCCTCTGATCATATACCTTTTGTGACACATAGTGTGTCTAATGCACCGCTGTAAATTTGTAAATTCAGCCCACTGTGGTCAATAAAAGATAGTTCATAAAAATGATTATTGGAGTAACAGAGTAATAAAGAAAGGGGGAAGAGGTGAATCAAGACTGATTCCGGGATTATATATTTTGTTTCCCCTTTTCATGAGTGGGCAAGCATCAGATGGAAAGAGGGATAGTCTTCGGGAAGGGTGATGGAAAGATTTTCTCTTTGACTGGCTTGACTCAACAAACAAAATTCTCATGGAGCCACAGAGAACAGAGGGAACAGAGGGAGAGGAGTGATAGTAAAGCTGCACCCAGCCCTCTAACAGCAACAAAAGCCAGATGTGGAAATTATTCCCTGAGCAGACAGGACCTAGAGTTGTATCTTTAGCTTTCCTTTTGCTCTTGGAAGATTTTCATGCTGTTGGGAAGAGGCAGGTGAAAAGGGTGGGGAGATGGGGGGTCTTTGTGCAATCCTTCCACTTGAGTGTAGGGAACAGAGAGCAGAAGGTGTAGTGAGAAGGCTTTTAAAGTGGTTGTAGATGTGTAAGGTCTGGTTCTGTTTTCAAAAACATATCCGTTAGATGTGAGTGCATGGGAGGTCACTAGAGCTCTGCTGCCTTTCAGGAGCTGAGGCAGGACAGAGCTGGGCTGTGGGCCGGGCAGGCAGCAGCAGCACTGCTGCCGGGAGCGAGAGCCACCGTGCGATCAGCAGGGACAGCAGGGGAAAAGGGCTGGATTTCACCTCCTCAGCTAATGTCATTGCTAGCCAGGCACTTATGTTTAAAATCACACCAGTTGTTTGTGATTATACCAAGAGCTACTCTGGAGATAAGTGCAGCTTGCTGGCAGGGTTTTAAACAGAGCAGTTCCTGGTTTGGGTGATCACTGAACATCCTGTTATTTATGGGGTCTAAAAATAAAGTGCGTTTTCACAGAGCAGAGAATATAGCTTATAGGAAAAGCCAGGTATTTCCAAATTCCTTTCCATGTGGTAGGTATCTCTGGTTCATCCAACAACCCTTGCTTCTTCCCTAACCCTTCTCAAATCCCTGCTTACCTTCCATGAGCTGGGACTGGGGACTTGTCATGTAGGTTTTTATTCAATAGGAAAAAAAAAATTAGTAGTTGTGTGTAAATTTATTTCTGAGGAAGAGACAGATATAACAGCCTGTAGGATAATTTTCTGAGTTTATGGGAATAGGTATCCTCTCAGACAGAAAGAAATGGTCTGATATTCACCCTGCAGACACCGTGTCTTTCCAATAACCATACTAGTCACTAATACTAAGATTGTTGTTGCATCTGAACTAATCCAAGCTATGCCTGTGATGGGCCACAGGTGAAGACAAAAAGGGACACATATGAAAGGAGAGATGTGATAGGGTCTCAGTTTAAGGTTGGCCATGGACTGTATATGACATTCTTGTAAGTAAACTGACAGTGTCCAGGTTTATAATAGCTAAACTCCTCAGTTTCCTTTACGTAAACATTTCACTCTAATGGAACATTATACCCAGGACCATGCCTCAGCAGACATGCATGTGTATGAATTGCATAAAGATAGACCAATACATAAATAGATATCTGGATTTAATAAACACTCACATTCTAACACTAATAGGCTGGTGAAATCTTACAGACAGGGAGAGAGAGACTGAAGGAAAATACAAAATACTGTTGAGATTTTACAGACTGGCACAACTGGAAGCACTCAGCATCAAAAGAATGAGGGGAGGGAAAGGCCAAGATGGATCAGGTATATCCTATGCTTATTAATGTTCTTCCATCTTGTAGCAATGGATGGTGAATGAGTCAGTGGGGTGGGTACCTGCTGTTTCTTCAGAGGTGAAATCATCATCAACCAAATTAAAGAGTTTAATTTATGAACCATGGAAGGTTCAGAGGTGTTTTTCTAAAGTCAGAGGATCTCCAGGAGTTTGTGCTCCTTGAAAGTCAGGTGAGTGCTTTTGAAAATTTCATTTTGACTTCTCCTGGAGACAAAAATGCTTTTCCAGTAGGGACAGATTTCTTCTAATTTATCATTTTCCTGTATGCACTTCTTGACATTTTCCCAACTATCTTTCACCAAAAAAGAAGAGGGTGGAAAAAAGTGCCAAACAAACCCCTCCATTCCCTATTCCCTTCCAAACAAATCTCTCTTCCAATTCTTGCTCTGGGAACCAATCCTATAACAATGGTAACTCTCTCCTGAACTTGTTGAAATTGTGCCACTTGACAGAATATGGTCCTGACGGCCAGGATGGAAACAGGAGGATTCTGCGTCCGAGAGCTTGTGTGGGAGGGCTCAAATAATCCCCTTCAGTTATTTCCCATGGCTTCAGAATTGAAAGTAACTAGGTGAGAAGTAGGAAGAACTTTACCACAGTAAAAGAGCAAAAAAAGACAAACGAAAAAAGATTTACTTAAACTGCAAAAAATAATTTCTAAGATCTATCTCACCCACTCTGGTCTGTCTTTTAAACGAGTGTCATCTGTTACCCAAGTAAGGTCAACACAGTGTTGCCTCAGCCCAGACACCCTTTCCCCCTCGTTTTTACAGTGCCTGAGTTTATTTTACTTCCCTTTATTTGGCTCTATGCCATTTTGTTGGCTAACCTTCACCTTGGCTGGATATCCCAGAGAAGGGTTGTTCACTGCTCTCTCTGCGGTGTGCCCAGTGAAATCAGCTCTTCCCAAATGGCTGTTGATTCTTTCTGCCACCATGTTAAATGTTTGGGGGAGCCAATGACTCCAGAAGTAAGCCCTCTTTTTAGCTGTTTTTAGTTATTACTCTGAGCTAGCCTTAAAAAAAGAATTTTCCTTCTTTGTAAGGAAAAAACAATCAAAAAAGGGGAGCTGCCCAATGCAAGGCAGGCAGCAGAGGAGCACAAGTGGAGCCCCCACACGCACTGGCACCGCGTACTCTCCCACCAGGGATCTGGAAATCTTGCATGCATGAATTGCCTTGCAACGGCCACTCGGCTGTCATCCTGTCAGCCCCATTTACAAATCACGTAACAGCTTTAATTTTGAAATCTCTCTCTCTCCTCCTCCCCCCTCCTCTTATTTTTGCTGAAATGAATTTACAATGAAAGTATTTGAAAAGGAATAATTATCTATATGAGCAGCAGCAGCACAATGCCTGCAGCCCGCAGCAGTAGGGTGGGCTGCGATCAGAAGAAACGAGCCTTTAGTCTGAAATCTGCTTTTATACACGTGTACATACTTATAAAGAGCTAGGTATTTGTAAATACCTAGAAAATATTCTATGGATATGATGGGATTTTAAATTCTGTGTGTATACAACAGACCTCTGAAGCCTGATTTCAGCTTTTGCTTTTATTGTGCTAAACGCCACATTTTAAAATAAGTCTCCAATCATACCACTGTGTGCATTTTATATTTGAAGTAATATTCATAAAGAAATTGGTTACCAAAACCTTAGAAATGTTTTCTGGAGTATTCCAGCCCAATTTATATTTTTAAAAAGGGAGGCAGCTCACTCTCTGAAAGTGCAGGAGAGCCTGTTTTATGCAGTAGTGGACATGAAGCTGAAGCTTTTTCTATAGTCTCTGTCCATTTCTCTCAGTGAATTGAATCCAGTCAAAGGTCAAACTGGCCAGAGGCACTTTGATTGTCATGGTAACCATGACTTAATCAAACAATCCTGAGATTCCAGGTTTGTGGGAACAGGCAAAGATCTGAAGAGACTGGAATGAATCAATCAAAGGGGGCAGGGAAGAAAATCCTAAGATATATGACTTATCCTTCCAAATCTATTACTCTGTCTTAAATACACAAGAATTATGCCTTGGACAAAGCCTCTTTTCAGCCCAAATACCTCTGATTTTATTTTCTTGTCCTTTGCATCAAATTTCCTAAAATACCCCTGTCCTACAGCAATCAAACCTCAGCCCAGATTTAACCAACAAAAGAAAAAGAGAGGAAACAACAATTTCGGAACGAAGAAGATTATTTTCGTAAAAAGCCACTTAAAAAAAAAAAAAGAAAAAAGAAAGAGTAAAACCAAGGAAAAATGCAATCAACCACCTTTGATTTGAAAACCTGCTTAGGCTTTTCAGTAGTGATCTAATGCAGGTCTACAGGCAATAATTGCACTTTTAAGCATTTCCTTCTTTCTGGCCAACTGCTGTGTCTTCTGGGGTGCCAAGGCTGTGGGGCTCGCTCACGTCTCAAGCACTGGAGCCATTTAGTGGTGCTGAGTTCATGTGGCCTCTGCTCTTTGCCGAGCGCCTGGCATCTCGAGGACTGTGTGGAGGCATCTGGAGAGAGCTGGAGGCTGGCTACCCTGGCACTTGGCTGAGGCTAAGACTGCTCTGCTATAAGGCTGCTTTGTGCATCTTTGTTCTTATTTTAGAAGCATTTCCTATATGTCTTAACTTCTGTGTGTGCCTGTGAGTCTAATGGCTGCATTCCTTGGTTGAAGGAAGACACAGACCTGTAATCTCTGTGCCACCACCTTAGTAATGGGGGGAGTGTCTTGTGGGTTTTTGGGACCACATGACTGCAAACCATGTCCACATGCCATTAACCACCCCCCCGGGATATTCTTGCTTTGGTTTCTATTAAAGTTAATGTCTTGCTTTGGCTTCCTCTGCCCTAAGAAGTCATAAATAAAACAGTAAAATCATGGGCATGTGAGAGTAGTAGGAGGGCTTTGCTGAAGAGTTGGTGGCAGTAGGTTTGGCTTTTTATACTTGGTTAAGTGGAGGTTGTTTCCCAAGATTAGAGAAGAATTAACTAAGAACCTGAAATAAATTTACCCTTGGAGGCTTTGCTGAAATTGGAGGTCCAGGGTTGGGATTATTTGTATAGTGTGCATGGTCAGTTACACACTTTGTGCTATGCAGTCATGGAAACATGGAAAAGCTGTTGGCTGCTGTGCCATACTGGAAGCCTGGTTTTGTAATGGACTTAGGGATGTTCACCTTCCCGCCCTGCTCTCAGGTGCAAGGCAGGCTGAGAAGCAGCTGCCTGTTCCCTGGTGACTGCCCTGTCTGAGGGAGATTGCTGCTGAAATTTTGCTGTATTCATGTTAGATAAGGAATGCAGGTAATGACCTGCAAACCCCAAACCTAACTATATGGTTTCAGAGCCTGAAACCAACTGATTGATTCTTGTTCTTAATGTAGAGGGATCCTTAAGAGAAAATGTATCCTCTCAATAAGCTTAGCAAACAGAGTCTAACAGGTGAATTGTCTAGAGAACAAGATCCTTTCTTGCTGCCAGGTGAGTGGGCAGTCAGCCACAGAGACAGGCACTGGTAGGTAAAGTATGCAAAAAAACACAGCGTAAGAGAGCTTGGCAGACGGTCAGAATTCCATGGACACTGCCAGGATACTGGCAGGACAGAAGAGAAGTTACTGAAGCCTGAGCATCAGACAGGGAAAAGGGAAACCTGTAGTTGAGGAAGTCTGGAAAGAAGGAACACAGACCTGTGTCCAGAGAGGATGAGATTTTCAAGCATTAGAAGAGAAAGGTCCCCTTCTGGCTTGGCTGTAAGGAGACCACTGGTACCCCTGGGTGTGCTTGTGGAAAGAAGACAATTCAAGCCACAGAAGGAATGGAAAAGGGATTCCACATGGAAAAATAGCAAAGTTTAGAAAACAACAGAAAAGTCGAGGAAGAAGGCTGATCATGTCGAGAGCTTTTTCCAAGGTCTATATATATAGGAGCAAACAAAGGAAATAGAAAATAATAGTAGAGGTGACATGAGAGAAAAGGACAGGAAAATCAAAAATGGGAATTAGGGGATTGGATGAACAACTACATGAGCAGAGAGAAAGTGATGCATCTGATGTGGGATTTCTTAACAGCAGCAGAAGAGAGAAGTTTAAGAGGAAGAAAGGCTGTACAGGGCCTCTGAGAATGAACAGGGGCTGTAGTTAGAGATATCAGGATCAACAAAATTCAGGAGACTTTTGATGTTTCTTGATAGGGAAAGGCTTTTCTTCATTTCTTGTCCAGTGCTTCAAATAATCTTTAAGACCAGGGCAAAGAGCAGCACTGATAAAGATGAATTGCTGCCTGCTGCATCAGTGCTGAGCACCTTTCCTGTCAGAACCACGGGGAGCAGCAGGCACTCAGCACCACTGGGAAAGAAGCCTTAAATCTTCTTTGCTCTTAGTCTGTTGATCTCCTCAGGACAAGACTGAGGAAATTGGTGAGACGAGGGACCATGGGCAGGTTACCCATGGAGCCAGCACTGCACATGACTTATGCTGAAATGAAATGCAAGTCTGGGGGGTAAAAGTCCCTGTAAAACTCCTTCCCTTTGGCAAAAATACCCTCCAAGGTTAGCTTTAACACTTAAGTACCATGGTTCCTGAATGCTACCTTTAAAGGTTAAAGCATTTAAACTATAGGAACAGCCAGGGGCAAAAAGAGGCCCGTTTCAATTTGATATGTTGAAGTCCTGCAAAGAGCCAGACTGGGGGGTCTCTGAGCTCTTTGTCCTTTCCTTCCCTCCTGAACCTGAGATGGCCCTGAGGCCCAGGCTGGGCTGTATTTCCCTATTCTTCTTTCTTTCTTTCCCTATGGTGTAGTAAATTAGCCATTTCCAAAGGGCTCAAGCAGGGGAGGAGATCCTCCAACCCCTGCGTGCTGCACAGGGCTGCTTTGCGGAAGGAACTGAAAGTAGATCAGGAAAGACTGATCTACGAATAGATCAGCACGGACAGAAGAGTTGCTCGTCTCCCAGGGGTTCAAAACTTTGTGGAGACAAGCAACATCCCTCTGCCATCATGGGCACTGTCAGGGATGGGTCGACTGGTCCCAAGCAGCATCACTGTTTTCTTAGGGGGGCTCATGTGAGTTGCATGGTAGATGACAGGATCTGTCCCAGCACACTGTGATTGACAAGCGCTTTTTTCCCCGTTTTCCAACATTTATCTTGTCACTGTTCTTTGGGGCAGGAACAGGCCTGACTCTTGCTGTTTTATACCACATGTAGCAGGGTGAGCCCCGTGCCCAGCAGTGTCCCTGCAGCACAGAGGGTGGGACTGTCCTGGTGTGTGGGGACTGTTTGGCTTGCAGGGAGAGGAGAACACCCTGCAGGTTTTACCCACACTGTAATCCAGAGAGTACTCCTAGGTTCACGCTGGCTAAGCCTTTCTGCAGGCCTTTTACTGTGTTATCTGGTGTGATAGCCATGGTATTAACAGCAGGAACTTTCCCTGCAAAGAGCCAGTTGCAGCACCAGCGTGGCTCCTGTTGTGCTCCTCACCTGCATTGCTATCTCTCTGTGCAAGAAAACACTTCCAGGTTTACTCTAGTGGTTACAGCTAATGGAGATCACCATCCATTTATCCTCCATCAGCATAAACAGTTCTATCTGTAGGTGGTGCCTGCTGTCAGCTCCCACCCTTTAAAATGATGATGGAACTTCCCTGTACTCAGAGATGTGAGTGAAGGTCTCCAACACTTTCTAGTCAAAAGCAAGGCTGAAGGTGGCTACTGGGGAACAGAAGTGTAAAATCTTCCTTCTGGGAGCCCTGCCACAGAGAGGTCTTCTACCTCTAAAAGAGGATATTTCCCTCTTTTAAAGAGAAGTCTTTAAAAACCATTACAAATACATAGAGGGACTTGCAAGTGATCACTTAAGGGATCAGAAAAGCCCAACTACTTGATAAAGTTCTTTCACCTTTAGTAAAACTTGTTGATACTGGAAAGCTGCCATGTGCTCGCACAGGGTTGTCCTTACAATGGGGTGTCTTAGAATAGCTGCTTTTCAGGAAAGAAGAATAGCTGTGTCTGACCAGGAAAGTTTTCTGAGAATCTCTTCCAAGGCTTGCTCTTTACATACAGCTAAAGCTTCAAGAGTCACTTCTCTGTTACCATAACAGAGCTCACTTCTGCTATTATAGCTGTGCTTATCTGTGTGGGCAGGCAGCAGTCCTGGGGAGAAGTCTGGATAATGCTGACTATTGAGTGCTTAATAACAGACTTTCTGGAATACCTTTTTTGGGGGACAAATGTTACCTGCACCAACCAAAGCCTGTAAACTGTGTGTATACCATCAGAAACTTATTGTCCAAGTACTTGGAAAAGACTGCTCAGAGTCCTACCAGATGAAGTGGGACTCATTGTACTCTCTAACAGATACTCCTTATCTCTGTTCTGCCCCCAGTGCAGTTCAGGACTGTGGTTGTTCCACAAGTTTCTGCTTCTCTTATCTCCAGTGTGACACTTCCTAATGGTATCATTCAGAACAAGGTTATACTGAGGTATGCTCATTTCTTTGTCAGTCTTCATTTGATTTATAAAATAGTTCTACATCATCACAAATTCTAATCTGTAGCATTGAACAATCTCTCCAAATAGATCCTATGTAAGTCTATAACGGACTTTTCATCAGGTGTATTAAGGCATAGAGGCAACATGCAAAGATAAAAACTTTGTCATGGAGCCTTTTTTTCCAAAAGGTGGATGTGCCAAGATGTCTTACTAGTTGATGTAAGGAGAAAGCTCTAAAAATTAGTTCCCAAACTTTTATGTATGAATGTTTGTGAGAAGAACCTGACTGAGTTCAATTGGAGGAAAATTTCTGATGTCTAAATATCAATTTCTAAAAAACAAACAAACAAAAAACCTGGACCTCACACCCAAAAAACCAAAACCTAAAAACCCCACAACCCTTCAAGCTCATGAAAATAGAATTGCACCTCTGTACAAACCTGCAGTCTTATTCTGACCTAACTTTACAGCAGCATATGAATATGAAGTTCAGTAGAAGCTGATGAATTTACACCCCTTAGTGTCCACTTGCAGAGTATGCAAGTCTGGAGCCAGAGCCCCAGCAGTGTGAGCCATGCAGGCAGGAAGCTCTACCAAGCTGCTTTTGAGGAAATCACGCTTTTTGGATAAATATCAGTCAGCTGCAAACATTTTTCTCTCCAGAATGTGTGCGCTTTCCTAACATTCAGAATAAAAATTTGGTGCTAGGAATTGGGAATATAGTTTTCACATATTTGGTTTCTTTGGCATTAAAGCAGCGCAATAATATTAGTGGCAGCTTTTAACATGGGCTTTGTTCTGTAACCTCCAGGCTTCAAAAAATAACAAGGAGTAAAACTGGAGTGGGGGGCGGAGGGAAGAGGGGAACTTGCAACAAGCTGGTCTTCTGGTCTTCAGCACCTTTTTAATGGGTAACAGATTTGCCATCATCACACATCACTTGGAATAGGTTATGACAAGAAACACAGGCTAATATAATGCATTGTCTATAACAGGCTACTACGTATCAGTGAATTTTGCTATAACTTGATACAGAATTATTTGGATCCACTTAAAGAAGCTTGCAAATATTTTTCTTTGAAGAACCTAAACCCAGTTCAAGGACACAATGTAACCAGACAGCATCAGATGCTTTGTTACAGAAGTTACAAAATGGTTTCTTTGCTTCCATGAAATTTGGGAAAAGAAGCATGAGAAGTTTCTAACTTTCAGTGATTAGGAACAAGATTTCTGGAAAGCCCAAGAGAGACAGGCAATCAGAAATGCCAGATTTTCCCTGTACTGGGTTCTGTTCCCAGAGGTACAGTGAGCTGGATGCACCCTAAACCTGGCTCATTTTAATTTCCAGTATTGAGATGTGAATCCTGGAAGGGTGTTTTCAAGTCTTTCAGCTGCCTGGCTGCTGGATGCTCACTGCTGTCACAAGTTTGGCAAGCAGGGGAGTGCATAGAAAGTGTAAAAGCATCTAATGTTCCTTCCTATACCCACGGGTGTTGAAAGGGACGTAAACTTCAAACTTGAAAAAAAAGTATTTTGCTATTAAAAGATGAGTACATGCAACATTTTTTTATATAAAACAAAAGTTTGATCAACAGAGCAGCCCTGGCCACTGTGAGCACATGCTCTTCAAACTTCCCCTGGCAGGTGGATGGATACTTGAAACTGGAATGACCCAGGAATACTGAGTCATTTGCTGATATTTCCCCCCCCCCCCTCCACTTCTACAAACAATGATTTGTTTTCTTCCTTCCTCTTGATTAGCTCTATAATACACTGAGATTATAAAGAGAACTCTATTTTGTGTCTCTTATATTATCTGTAGTGTTTCATTAGCCTTAGTACCATTATAACTCTTCTCTGAATCATCATTTGTATCTGGATGTTGGACATATGGGCTGACTGTCCCTTTTTCTCTCTTCTTTCCCATTTCTTCTGAAAGCCAATGAAGTTATTTCTGTTGCTACTTAAATATCACAATTCCTCCCGCTATCACTAATAACATAATGGTATTATGAAGAACCTTCCTGCAATGCATTTTTGTGTGATGTAATGCAAACAGGATGGAACTCAATGAAAACATCATTGAATGTTACTCTCTTAAAAGTCATTCATATAAGAATGAGCACTGAGTTTGTACCAAGCAAATGTTGTTTTTCAGGAACTAAGCACTGAACAAAGTATTTCCAGGACAGCTTCAGTTAGGGCAGATTTGACATGGGAGAAGTCACCATCATGTTTATATGACCATAAAGTAGGTTCTAAGGCACAAAAAAAAAGTGTCTATGTGCCACTGCAGACCACTGTGTCATATAAGTAGTCCCATTTTCCCCATTCTCACAGAGTGAGGTGAGAATAACTTCTCCAGATACATGCTAAAATGTGATTCAATGTCTGCTGCTTCTATGCATTGGACAGTCAAAATAGTGCTCCCTAATTTTTCTGTGAAGGGATGTGGAAGCAGGTGGCAGACTTAAGACTGTCCTTGTCAAAATGAAATAATTTTGTCTATGAATTCCCTGGCAAGTGGCTCACTGGGGACATCTATGTTCTTACTTGGATAATTAGACAATAAAATGTAAGTGTTACCTTACACAGAAATTAGAATGCTCCCTTTCCATCGCTTGCTTTATTTTAGCTTTTGGAATGGTGAGGGTTTGTTTTCCTCCCTGGAGTGGTCATTCTGTTATGATGGAGAAGCTGAAGAGCCCAACTACCCACCCCGTGATGCTGTTTGTAAAGCAATCAGAACTGGCAGATTGTGATTAAAACCAAGAAGTTATCACTCTTTTTTTGAGGCAGGGAGGGGTGACTGTTTGCAGATGAACATGCACCGAAGAATTTCCTCCCACAGTATGTAATCTCTGCTCTTACTGCCTGCATGTCTACAGCTATGTAGGTTTTTGTGCATGAACAAAAACACTTGAAGCTAATAGTAGTAAACTCATAAATGGACTATTACTTTTTATAGCCTTTAGCAGAGTCAGCCTAATGGAGCAAAACTGTTAACAAATTAAGATACATTTGACAGGAATTCAAGCAGGAATCATAACCCAGGAGTCACTGGTTGGGACACAAATGCGAAGTTGTCTGTAGAAGTAGGCAGTATCTCAGCTGTTGCATGGTGGCAAATGCTGAACCACAAAATAGGAGTTAAGACCAAGAGTTAATCTTGGTGAGATTTTCAGAGCAAGGTATTGACTTCATTTAATGCTGTCACAACTGCAGTGCTGCAGAATATAAAATAAATCACAGTATAAATAAGTCATATTTGTCTACTTATGGCACTGTATGTATTTTAGACATATGATGATTAGGCTACAGAGCGTCTTATCTTTTGAGGGAAATTGCTTTAAGCCATGGACAGAATATATTTGACAATGCAGATGCAGAGCTTGTGCTGTTGGTTGCTTGAACGTAATCCAGACTGGAGTAAGAATGACTGTAAGAGCCATCAAATTTCCAGCAGACAGCCTAACAGGGTGTGGGGCTTCTGGGGGATGTATGTACCTTCAGTGCCATTGTTTTGCTTGCTTTTTTCAAGTGAAGAGGTGGAGGTGGCTGGACTGAGACTGTGTTTGCAGAGCAGCTGGATGTGCACTGGCTCCTTGGGTGTATGGGAGTCATAGCTGCCCACTGGAAAGCTTTCTGCCTTTCCTTGTCTGTGGCTTTCAACCCTGTCATTCTGCTTTTTATTAGGGATTTCACAGAGTATGTAATTTCTTCTGCCTCATCAAATCCCATCTCAAAGACAATCTTTCAGTCAACTTCAACTTTTCCCGTATTTTGGAGCTTGCTGATGAGGCTCTTGCATCTGACATTGATTCCTTTCGTGCTTCATCTTTCTAGAACTCAACACTGCATTTGATAAGACAGACATATGTCCTGAAGCTCCAGCATTAGCTGTACCCTACCAAGGGCTTTTCTCCCATGCATTCTTATTACTGGAGCTTGTTGACTCTATGCAGCATCGCCTCATGCCCCTGTGTGTTCTCCTGTTGGGGAGTACGGAGAGTTCAGTCTGTCACCAGCCCTGCAGTGGCTGTGCTTGTTACTAACCCAAAGCCCAAACTTAGAGACATTCAGGCTGATTTTATTCCTCTTTCCCTATCTTGAATCTTTGCTCCCCACTAGGCTTGCTAAAACTTCATTCAACATAACCTAAAGACTTATTCTCCTCTTAATACCTTGTGATATTCTGCTAAGAACATCCAGTGTTACAGTTCCACTGTAATTATATTTCCCCACAGGTGTAAAATGTGTCTGCATCAATTATTAAAAGAATGTAATAAAAATTATGGCCCTACAATTCTGCTATTAATATAACAATTTCAAGCCAAGAAAGTTCCCTGATCCTTCTTACATGCCTGTTGTAACACGGTACAAGAGCAGAATACTGTAAGCCAGTTTAATCCCCTCTTTTCAACCCCTAGCAATATACATTGGCCCAAGAGAGGACCATGAATTGAAAGTTTAATTTATTAATATGCAATACTGATAATGTCAAAAGAACAATATATAAACCCCACACAGAACAGGATTACACAGTGCATAGGGGAAACCCTAGAGCTAATATTTAATATAGTAAAACACAGCCAAAAATAACTTTATCTGAGGAGTAAAAGAGGGAGAGCTCTGCAGGTGCTGGAGCAGAGGAGCTGTGGAAGCAGTCTCTGCCTTCAAGTGCACAGCTGGACTCAGCCAGCCTTCCTCTGGCTGAACTTTCTCTCTGCTGGGAGCCCACGGAGATCGTGGCACTTTCCACAAGTGCCAGCTGTTGGGCAGTGACTGAAGTTCCCAGCTACCACTTTGTCTACTTTAAAGTCTCTCACTGCTTCACTTTAACAATGCACACAAGAATCAGAGCAGCAGAGACAAGCAACATATGTGGAGAGCAAGCCACAGCAAACTGCAGCAAGTGGGGACTCTCACAGCTCAGAGCATTTTCATAAGTGAAGCATGAAACCAACTGCTCACTTCATCTAAATTGTTCACTTAAGCTTGGACAAGTAAACTTTCACCAGCAGCTAAAGTATCCTGCAGCCTTAGCACAGGTACAGCCTCATTACCATTTCACTAGGTTTGCCATAAATAAGCAACGTGCCCAATAGTCTCAAATCAGTAACACTGGTGTGAGTTTCGGCCTCCGAGGGACTGGCAGGTTTCAAACACTTCCTAGAGTTTGCTTCCCTGCCTCCTCCTTAAAGTGATCAGGGTATGAAAGGACAAATGTGAAGGATTATAACTCAGTACTTCCCTGGCATTATTGAGTATTTCATGTACAGGGAAGGACAGCAGGAGTACAGGCAGTGGATGCCAGACAGGACGTGGCTGCCCTGCAGGTTTCCCACTCTGCCATGCATTTCTTGAGCAGTGGGCTGAGGTCCAAGCTGACCATCAACCTACCTGGTGCTTGGCACTGTCACATTCCTGTACACACACCGAAGGAACTGCAACAGCAAACAAGTATATGGTCAAAATATGGGACCTACTTGTCCCCATTGAGAGCCAAGGCTCTCTTAGCTGTTGTGTCTGTAGATTCATCCCGTCTGATTCTTCTTCCAGCCTTCCCAAGCCCTAATCTGCTTGCTGTCCTTCCCTTTGCTGGAGTTGATTGCTCCCTTCATGGCATAGTCTGATTTAGAAGAGCCAGGTCAGTTCAGCAAAGCTCTGCTGCTCTACACTAACTCCTCTCCTCTTGAATGCCACACACAAGATGCTCAACTCTCACAAAGTAATAATCTCTAAAAGTCAAGAGGAGAACTGTGGAGATGAGAAATGAGGGCAGACCAGGAGAGCTACCTGTCAGCTGAACCACGAGCAGCTGGGAGAGGGTGTGTGCCCAGCCTGACTCTGCTGCACCTTGTGGATCAGAGTCTACAAGCACAGTAGAAGATTCAGATTGCCCTTCCAGCCCCTTCCCAAGGAGGGATAAAAGAGGATGCTTGTGACAGCCGTTCTTGTACAAGTTAGCAGTTGTTTCTAAAAATTCTTTTCCTGGAATTTCTCAAGTGCCAGAGCCTGGGCAGATTAACACAGGTCACAGCTGCCCTGTGCAGAGGTGTCACATCACACTGCCTGGTTTTATGCATGGGGCTCCCATGATTTATTTGCAGCTTCTTTCAAAAGCTTTACTTCTCTGTAGTTGGCTAAATGAATGTATTCGTAGTCGTTCAAAATGGGTGACTAACTGCAGGCTGGGCCTCTGACTGAACAGAGGAGGGGCATTTTCGCCCCTTGTGCAAGGAGAGGGGGGTCAGGAAGAGTCATGTCTCTGCCTGGCGAGGGCAGTCTTTCAGGGCCTTTGTGGTATTCTCCTGCTTTCCTCCTGTGGTTGCCATTGCTCTTCAATTCCCTGTATTGTGGTCACTTTTTTTTGAGTTTTATTTTGATACTCATTAAATCTGTGATTATACTCTGCTCTACTCAAAGCTTCGTGTGCTGTGTGCCAGCGTTTTACTAGCAATAATTAGGGAGTTAGGCTGACACTCACCCAAAGGAAAATCAAGGCTGCAAAGAGGCAGTTTTGCCCAGGGGGTGCATATCAGGTGTGGGGCAAGTCCCAGGTCCCAGTACAGCTGTGGGCCAACACTGGACCAAGTCACTTTGGAAATACAGCTGTGAGTGTTGTGTTCATGGTTATACAGCTCACAGCAGGATGAGGGATCAGACAGCAGGGTGTGCCCAACATGAGAACTGGCTGGAGTGGAAGTCAATAGATCCCTTGGCCTCTGAGCTCAGGGCACTGCAAGGTGACATGCCTAATCCCCCTCCATGGCTTCTGTGCTGGGTTAAGCAGTTTCTGGTCTGAAGACAGAGCAGTTGTACCTGCTCCAGGGCCTCATTGACCAGAGGAACATGAGGTTTCAGCCTCATGACAGATAAGTAAGTCTCACTGGTAAAGTGAGTTTTACACCAGCTGGTTTCTGTTGCTACATTAAGAAAAAAGTAAATCTGGTTTGCACAGTCTCTGTGGTTTTAAATATTCCATTGTATTGTATGAGTTAGATGTGTGGATATAACAGATGAGGTGAAAAAAAAATGTGAGAAAGAAAATGAAGAAAGGTGCTGTCCTGTTCAGTATAAATGATTCTGCCCTGGGCTGAAGAGGGCAAGAGAGAATGAGAGACAAATGCTCAACCAGAGTTGAAAGGCAAACCTGAACAAGAGCTGTAAGGAAATAGGAGAGAGTGATTCTGCAGTAAAGGAAAAAAAGATTAAGATCTGACCTAGATACAAAAATCATTCCCATCCTGCCCCCCATTTGCTAGGCCAGGACAGGTAATGAGGAGAGCAAGACATCCCCAGGATTGCTGCAAGACTCCTCCGAGGTTTTTGACCAGGAAACACGAGGTAGCTGTGCTGCACCACGTATGAGCCGGCAACTGCCTGGGTGTTGGGACCCAGATCAGGGAATATAATCTTGTTCACTGTGTCCCCCAATTCTTCAGCTCCTCACAACAGCAAGTAGAAGCCTGTAGGTAGAGAATGGTGTGTGTGGAACAGCGAGTGAGCTTTATGTCAGCCTGCAAGGGAGATGCTTTCACTCAGTGCTCGCTTTAACAGCAGCACCTCAGCTCCCACCGTGTGCAGGATCTGACCTCCTCAGTTCTTTTCATGTGCTTTCCCTCTGCCCTGGGAAGGGTCAGGCTCTTGCTGTTGCCCATCTTAAAATAAGGGTGTATGGCTCAGCTGAAAAATGTCCTCTAATGACAAACTATCAGTAGGTGATGAGTTCAAAAATATCAAGATATATGATGAGGAAGAGCAGAAGAATAGAACTAGGAGTAATAAAATCAGGGTGACAAAGGAAGAGTCACCTGAAAAGTCTCCTGGGAGGTGTGCCAGACCTGGCATGGCCTCTTGGATAAATGTGAACCTTCCTATGAAACCGTTCATAAATTATGTGAACTGTTTGCTTTTAAAAGCCTTGTAGCAGAGACAGCCATTCATATCAAGTCACCTATCAAGTCTCAATTTTTCCAGCCTCTTTTCTCTACTTGTTCCTAGGACCTTGGTTACAAAGCTTTCTTACACTGAGGAGTTATCCTGTCTTATCTGGCCCAGCAAGGCTGGCTCTCTATGGAGCTTATTCACAAGAAATAAAAAATAATATTTCTTGCTCAAAATTGAAGTTTTTTACTTGGCCTTTGCTATTATGTTTTGTATCCTGATTTAAAGGAAAACTTAAAAGTGTTCAAAGGGACAGATAAATTTTAGTTTCATTTTTAAAAGTTACTTGGGGACCTAACTCATGGGGAATTCAGTCCATTCAAATTTGGGTCCATTTAAATTCTGGACAAGGTTTGGATCACATATACCTCCAGGCTTGGGTCCCTGTAAGACCACCTAAACCTTTGTGCCTGAACTCTGTAGTGTGATACGTGAAGGAAAAACATGCGTGTGGACTCCATTGCTAAAACCTTTGTGTACTTGTGTGTGATGTATTTAAGTAATGTTAGGGGTTTTTCATGGAAAAACATATTTTATATTTGGTTTTCACTGGTCTTTAAAGACTGACAGTGAACACAAACCCCTCCACATGTAATATGAAAATAAATCTCTAATCTGCTGGCTTTTCTAAACATGACACACAATGCACTTTACCACTCCAGAATTAGAGAAAACATTAATTTGATCCATTTAAGTGATGAATGCCCACAAAATAAAACCTTTTCTTTTCTGGAATGATGACCTTGGGCAGATTAGAGCAGCTAGGTAAGAAATCCAGCAAGTATTTATCAAAGGCTTCTAAGACAGTGCAAACTCTAGTGAGTTCAAAAGCAAGAGACTTTTAGTCTTCATACAACTGACAGGGTCATAACGTTTCAAGAATGCCAGGAATCCATGTGGCTGTTCCATTAAACACCCCTGATTAATGAACATGCTGATAAACTTAGAGAGTCAGAGGTCAGCACTTCGGAGCCAAAGGTACCCCAGGTATCTGAAAATGTCTCCAGAATTCAGTGCCTCTCGCCCAGTTAACCCCTTCCATCACTCCACCCATGGAGGCTCGGAAATGGAAAGAGAGTGTCTTGCACATAACATTTTCCAAACAATCCTGCAGACATGTTGAGTTATTCTGAAAACTATGGAAAAATTACCTCAGGCACCTCCCATGGAAATGTTTGTGACAGCTGGCTGCTCTGTGATTTCAGCCTTCTGGCTTATCCAGCCTCTGTCCCCTCAGCCCCAGGTGATACCATGATGGCAGCAGGCTGTGCATTAAAATACCTCCAGAGCTATCAACTTGCTAACATGACTGTGGTTTCAAAATACTCAGGATCAGCCCCAGCACCTCGTCACTGCGCAGAGCTCTCCACTGTGTTAAAGTTTTGTTGCCAGAGCTCCAGCTCTACTCCCGTGGAGTGCCTGTAGCAGGCAGTTGGGAAATCTGTGAAAATACGGGCTGTGTGCCTGAGTGTCGCTCTTTGGTTTAACTGCAGCACAATCAGGAGGGTCCCAGGAAGGCTGAATTATCCCAGCAGCTCCCTGGGGTGTCAGCCCATTTTCCAGGCAATTGCCCTAACTGGCAAATCCCCTTCAGGATGTTTCTTCTGCTACAATCTCCCAGGCAGCAGCACAGGCCGCAGAGTTTGACTGATCCTGCAATATATGGCTTTTCATTCCACACTCTGATTATGGTACTGAGGATTCGTGTCTGCTGAGGGCCACAGCGTGACCCCATCAGTTTCTTTGAAAATCAATAGAAAAATGTTGGAGAATGCAAAGGAAGCAGGAACGGTCAAAGCAAAGGCAAGTGACGTCCTATAATGGCTGTAATGATTCTGAAACACGCAAGGTCACAGATAATCAGGAATCTAATTCTCCTTTGAAAGAATCTGTCAAGTTACTTCCCCTATCTCAAAAACAACTGCTGATTGATGTTATTTATGGGCTAACAAACTCATTGAAGGCGGTCTGAATGGATGTTGTACAGTCTTTAGTATCCAGGTGGAGTTAGGCAGCCTCAGCTGTAGAAAACAAAAAAACAGGTTTTCATTGTTGTAGTAAAATAGTCTTGATAGGACATGTTTCACAAAGTGCCAACACTGCTGCAAGCCAGAGCCACAATGTAGCAGTGCTGTTAATCAAACCCTCAGCAGTTTAGGTTACAGAGACCTCCTCGTTTCGTACCTTTGTTGTGCTGCAGTTGTTCAGAAGTGAAGTGGGGAGAAAAGACACAGGAATGATCATAGAATTAACTGGGTTGGAAGAGACCTCCGAGATCATCAAGTCCAACCCTTGATCCAACCCCTCTGTGATTAC
>JAWWES010000037.1:5846133-5862043 GCA_035583135.1 Lophotriccus pileatus
TGTCCGTATGTGTGTGTGCACACCCGTGTCTGTCTGTATGTGTGTGTGCACACATGTCCCTGTCCGTATGTGTGTGTGCACACATGTCCCTGTCCGTATGTGTGTGTGCACACCCGTGCCCGGTACGCACCGCTGTGCCCCCCCGTGAGTTCCCGCCGCCGCCGCCGCGGACCCGCCCGCGCCTTCCGGCTCCGTGACCCGGCAGTGAAGCGGCCATGGCCGCCCGCTGAGGCGCGGAGCGGGCCGGGCCCGGGGCGGAGCGCGGCAGGGCGGGCGGCGGCTGCTCGACCGCGCTCTGTTCTCTCGGTTCGGGTGGGAGCGGGCCCGGTCCCGCCAGTGCGGCTCTGTGGGTGCCCGCCCGCCGCCGTGCCCGCGCTGATGCCCTGTCCCCTCGGGCTTGGGAGCTGCCGCGCCCCGGCCCGGCCCCGCGGGTCACCCGGCCCAAGATGAAGACCGTGCTGATGGTGGCGGAGAAGCCGTCCCTTGCGCAGTCCATCGCCAAGATCCTGTCGAGAGGTAGGGCGGGCGCGGCTGTGCCCTTGCCGTGCCGGCGGCAGCGGGAGCGCTCAGCCCCGCCGGAGAGGTGCGGGAGGCTCTGCGAGGGTTCCCGGGTTTGCTGTCCTTACAGCGGGGTTGAGAAATACCCTGCTCAGGGACTTGGTTGTCTCGGGGCAGATGCCACCTGGGTCGGGTTGCAGTTTTAAAAGAGCTGGGTGTCCCGTCACAATCTGTTTATTTTTATAGGCTAATGCCTGTTCAAGAATAAAGGAACGTGGTTTCGATATGTAGTTGTAGTGTGTGTTAGCGCATATGGTTTTTGGAAAGTGCCAATGAGTAGCAAGTTGCTGTTCTGAGATTTTTGAAGCAATAATAAGAGGTTTGTAAATCACGTGGAAAATAAAATTAGTTGATTGTAACTGTGCGGTCTAGGAAACTTCTGTATTTTTTAACGTTTCCTGGTGGAAGGGAAAGGATGGAGAAGGTAATGTATAGTTTAACTTGAAAATGAAATATACTTTAAGGAAGGCCTAAAGCAGTAGTTAACTGAAATAAAAGCTTGATCCATAAGTAGAATTTTGTGATCAGGAACAAAGATCTAAGAAAAGGGGAATGTAATTTCACACAAAATAACTTATTTCAATAGCTGCTTAATTTAATCTCATTGGTATTTATGGTCTTATTTTCACAGGAAACATGTCCTCTCGCAAGGGACTGAACGGTGCCTGCTCTGTGCATGAATACACAGGATCCTTTATTGGACAGAGTGCCCATTTCAAGATGACCTCTGTATGTGGTCACGTCATGACTTTGGATTTCATAGGTATTTGCTCATACTGTTAATACTTTGTAGAGCTGTCAAGGATTCCTGATAGGAAAATACTGATTGTGGAAATAAATCAGAAAGGATTTTTGGGAGAGAAGTAACAGGAAAAGGAGAACAAAAAGATTGCTTGTGGTCAGCAGTTCTACATTTTTGTTTCTAGTTCTCTTCCTGACTTCTTGCATGACCTCAGTCATGTCACTTGTCTTTTCTCTGCCTGAATGACATCCCTGAAAAATGAGGGAAGATAAGGCTTAATTTGCCTATCTGGAAAAATGTATTGGTACTTAGGATGAAAGATGAGTAAAGAATGCAGACACCAAAAGAATATTTTCTTAAGCATTATAGTGTATTACTGCAAAACAGAGATCTGGTAAGGATTATTGCACAAAGAATCTTTCCACCAACCTGCTCTGAAAGGTTGGACCAGTCAGGTGACTGTTGTAGTTCTAATCATACTTACCTCAGAACTTTACTTCCACAGTGCTTTAAAGAGGTACAGTTTTGTGTAATTGCTGAGCAATATTGTTGACTTGAGAGAAACGAAAACAAACAAATGCATTGATATGAGCAGATGGCACAGGGCACTTTAGGGCTGAGACTTAAGTGGCCATGTAATGAACAGTCAGACAGATGCAGCAGTCATGTTATATGTATATATAAATGATATATATGTGTATGTATATATAAACAAGGCAACATAGCCCCCCCCTTGGCATGATCAATTGATTGTACAAGAGAAGATGTTTTAATAGCCCATGTTAAAATTTCTGAAAGGTGAACAGTATTTTTTTTCCTTCACATTTCATGTTTCTAAATGATAGATGCAATTCACAGAAAAAAAAACTAAGAGGTCCCTTGATACGCAGTAAAGCAAGATTTGTTAGGGTAGAAAATTTTCCATACAAATTTTGAAAGTCAAGTATTTTGCAAAATAAAGTTGTTTGTTGTTTGTTTTTATTTTAATATATCTTTAAAGCTTTACTTAATATACTGTTGCTTTTCAGGAAAATATAACAGCTGGGACAAAGTGGATCCAGCAGAACTTTTTAGCAAAGCTCCCACAGAAAAGAAAGAAGCTAATCCCAAACTGACTATGGTGAAGTTTTTGCAGGTATTCTTTCTTCTGAGTAGTATTTCAGAGATATCTTTTTCTATGTTCCTGAAGTAGGACTTTCTTCCCTACAAGGAGCAGCTTTTTGTTACAGTTACATCTATTATTTCTTTTTGCTGGTTCTTGTGCTGTCTGAAATACTTGCCTTGTTAAATTCACTTTTTTCATTGCCTTCTGAGTTGTTGGACTGTTGATATCGTGCTTCTCAGAACTGGAGCATTAGATGGATGTTTAGTCTCTAACAGCAAATGCAAGGTAGAGCTTATAAATGCCTTCTCTAAAATAAATGTGTTGGTTAGTGTTCATGCTTCACACGTCCTGCTGGGAGGAAAGCAGGATTTTGGTTGTTTTCCCAAAATAATGTGCTGTCTGGTGAGCAAGTGTATGTGGTGAAAAAATGATTTCTATCAGACAAATTTAGACTTAGTAGTATCTTTATGAACTAGGAAAGTGTTTCTTGGGTTGGTTTGTGTGTTAGAGGTTTTGGATTTTTTTTTTTATATTTGGAAATGAAGGCCCAGAGAGGGGAGGGGGGGCTGTACCTGAGGCTGCGCACGCAGACGGGAGCTGTTTCAGGAGAATTCCGCTGCTATAGAACTGTGCTGATTATTTTCAGAAAGGCACCTTACATGCAGTTTTCTGGTCCCATGGAGCACAGCTTGCTCCTCTCTTCAACCACTGTTTAGGTACCTGGAGACTTCTTGTCACTTCTGGTTTATTCTTCCAATCCTTTTAGCACCGATTCAATTATCTCCAGTACTTAAAAATAGAGAGGGGAGGTGGGCTGTTTTTGTTGCTGAAGAACTCTGCTAGTTTTCTTCGCAGGTGGAGGGAAGAGGCTGTGATTGTATTGTCTTGTGGTTGGATTGTGATAAAGAAGGAGAAAACATCTGTTTTGAAGTAAGATTTCTCTTTTTAAGACTTATAATACCATAATATATTTGTCTGCGACAATACTGTCAATTCATTGGTTTATGAGCATACAGTAAAATTCAAACTAAAGTTGAATAAAATTTTAAAGGCGTGGAGGGCCTTGGTGGAAAAACTCACGTGCTTTGAACTCTGTAAGATATCAATTAAAGAGTAAAAATCAATTTCAGAGATTTTGCTCATCTGAGATAACAGTCAGGTCTCCTAAATGTTAGGACATTCCCGTGCTTTCAGAGTTGGTCTGTATTACACAGCTGGAGTAGTTATTTTTCTGTCCTTGTAAAACTTCATCTCTGTTATCTGTTGTTTATTAAGCAATTAGATGCTTTAGAGCACCGAGGCTGCTTTTAAGTGTAGGCCTTCCGCAAGAATTTGGTCTCTGCACATAAAAACATAGAACTAAAACTTTCTGAAAATTTTTTTAAACATCCTATTTCCAGAAGTCTACACAAAGAGTATTTGTTTGGGTTTTTTGTTTTTGTTGAAAGAAGCACATTTTATCAAGTAACTGTTTTAAGTTCTTTACTCGTTGTATCATTGCTTGGCCCTAGCAATACATAGAATAAACCCAGAGAGAAAGTGGTACATGTTCACCAAAAAGTACTGCAGCTGCACTGGTGAATGTCTTTGTACTTGGCCAGCAATAGTGATTTGCTTCCAGCGGTTGGTGTATGGTAAATAAATCCTTCAGTTTTGCTAATTCTTAATGCACTTCCGAGTGGATGGACAAATGCTGTTACCAGTTAGTGTATTGACATGATATCTTACTGAATTAAGTAGTGTCATATAAAAAAATACTTTGTAGAGAGTGTTGGGTTTTTTATTTCTTCAGAGAGAAAACCTGACTGAAGCCTTTATCTTCCAAATACACTTACTTTCATTAGGTTCTTGATGCCGTTCTTCCTGTCATGAACAAACCTCGTGGCACAGAAAGGTCGATTTACAGAGCTAAATTCAGCTCCATCACTGACACAGACATCTGCAATGCCATGAATCACTTGGGAGAACCCAACCGCAATGAGGCTCTGTCGGTGGATGCCCGCCAGGAGCTGGATCTGAGGATTGGCTGTGCGTTCACAAGGTGACAGCACGGATCACGGATGGTTTTATGGAAGGCTCAGAAGTGGTTCTGTCCACTCATGGGTTAACCCCAGCTAGCAGCCAAGCCCCACAGAGCCACTCACTGCTTCCACCCCAGTGGGGTGGTGGGAGAGAATCAGATAGGTAGAAGTGAGAAAAGTCGTGGGTATAGGATAAAGGTAGTATGATAGGTAAGGCAAAAGCTGCACACACAAGCAGAGCAACATAAGGCATCAATTCACCACTACCCACGGGCAGGCAGGTGTTCAGCCATCCCCAGGACACTTGCAGTGGTGACTTGGGAAGACAAACTCCATCACTGTTACCATTCCCCCCCTTCCTCTTCCTTTGCTCAGCTTTATATGCTGAGCATGGTGTCATATGGTCTGGAATATCCCTTTGGTCAGTTGGGGTCAGAAGTCCTGGCTGTGTCCTCTCCCAGCTCGTTTTGCACCCCCAGTCTGCTCACTGGTGCAGTGGGGTGAGAGGTAGGAAAGGCCTGGGCTCTGTGTGAGCCCTGCTCAGCAACAGTGAAAACACCCCTGAATTACCAACACTGTTCTCAGCACAGATCCAAAGCACGGCCCTGTACCAGCCTCTATGAAGAAGATTAACTACCCCAGCCCTAACCCAGGACACCACAGAATATGTCTCAGAACTCTAGTAGCTGATTCTGTTCAGCACCAAACCGAACAATTTTATGCACAGACAAATAAAAAAAAATAATTAAGAAGTTGTGTATGGACTTACTTGAACTAGGTAAAGTACTATTGGGAAATGTGGTATGATTTTATGCTATAATGTTCTCTCACATTTCTTTGGGAATAAACAGGATTCAGAGTGATTCACAGTGATTGTGACTAAATTAGCTGAAAGAGATGGTGTTTCTCAGAATGCTTTTTTCCTAGTGCCTGAAAGCTTTTAGAGATTACTCATATTTGTGTGTGTATGTTATTGAAAACTTCTTCATGGAAATGAGGATATTAATATACTTGTTCCTAGTTTGTTCTTTTTTTCTTCCCTCTCTTAGGTTTCAGACTAAATATTTTCAGGGGAAATATGGGAATTTAGACAGTTCCCTCATCTCCTTTGGGCCATGTCAGACCCCAACACTTGGATTCTGTGTTGAAAGGCACGACAAAATCCAGTCATTTAAGCCTGAGACTTACTGGGTGTTGCAAGCTAAAGTAAGTTTTACGGTACTTGTTTATATATGAGGACATACATTTTTACCCAAAAAATGCCCTTGTATTTTCATTTCATTCCTGCTGACAGGAATTCACAATGCCTGTCATTTACTCATGTGCTCTCATTCTGTTCACATGTGTGTCACCACTCTCAAGAACAGATTCCAGGATGTCAGTCTTGTGTTTAAGTGGCTATTGTCTGCTGCTTATAAGAATTCTTCAGTACTGATCATCTAAGCTTAGACTCAGACAAAAAGACTACTTAAAATGGTTTTCTTTTGTTCCCTGGGGTCCTTGGACTAACTGTTGTTAGTTTGAATTCAGGAATTAATTAGGCTGCTAACATTGGCATTGCTGAGCGTTAGAATTTTAAAGCAAATAAAATGCTCATTGTGTTAACTGGCGATTGAATCCTCAGAGTACTTTGGCAGCTTAGGGCAGTTTTACAGCCTCGCTGCCGTCCAAGCTCTGTGGGCAAACCAACAGGGTTTTACAGCTTATAATCACAGGGATTTTTTTAAATAAATAAGGGATTCATGGTAAAAAGTTGCCATTTTTAGATTTTAAAGGTAAAAAAAAAAAATAAGATAGAATTGGGTGTCTACTGTCATCTCTTCTGATACGTCTCATGTGTCATGCTAGGAAATACTTGGTGCCTGTTTTCAGAGGTTTTTATACTCTCTTGTATTGATTGCTTCATATTAATTTTTGTATATGGGACAAAACATGACCTAGTTACAATTTAATACAAATGATTGATTTTGCTAAATCGAAATGGTAAACTTTGAATTTCTGCCCACTTCAGCCTTTACTGTTCCCTCTAAACAAGGACAGTATTTTACTTCACTGCAGGAATAGTTACAGTCACTCCCCGGACCCCAGAACTCCAAGTTCTCCACCTTTCTCAAAAGCCCCTGTAAAAAGAAGCAGAACTGTGTGTTTGAATCACTTGTCCTAGTGTGAGTTTGTCCTAAATTTGTCCTAACAAATCCTATATATCCTAGGATTTGCTTGCTGGATTATTGTTGGGAATATGCATTCTCACACTTCCAATAGTAGAGTTGGTGGGAATGAATCTTTTTTTATTTTGTCCAATAGGTGAACCCTGAAAAAGACAGTTCTCTCACTTTAGATTGGGATAGAGTGAGAGTGTTTGATCGTGAGGTTGCTCAAATGTTCCTGAATATAACAAAGATGTCAAAAGAAGCAAGGGTAAGAATATTTTCTGTCAGTAGACCCATATTTCACATAAAGGAACCATTAATATTTCATTTGCTGCATGTTGGGGGTCTTTGTTTGTTTTTGTTACAGAGTGAAGAATATATGTATCTTGTTTTTTACTTCATTCAGCTTTGCGTAAATGAGAATAAAAAGCAAGAGATTTTTTATTGTAGTTCACGTGCTGGTGTAGTCATCTCGGCAGAAGCCTCTTCTTAATATTGACTTTAGAAATGATCATCACTCCTGATAGGAACTCTTCATTACTAAACCTGCTAGGAAATACTGTTCAGATCTCTCCATGCAGAGCTCTTATTTCCCATGAGACATTGTACAAATCAGAGTTTAATTATGTGTAGGGCAATATTCCTGCAGTTAAATTTTTAATCATGTGTAGGGTCTTTATAGCCAATTAACCTCTAGTTCTGCTCTATTCAATACTTGTTTGACAGTATGTTTGGATTTCAGAGTTTATAGACATCAAGGTTCAGAGACTGCTTGGAGCTTTTAAAAATCTGCATCCTTATAGTTAGGGCCATGAGCTCTAAATCCTTGTAGTACTGAAAGTATGTGCTGCTGAGGTAAATGGGAAGACAGCAATAAGCTGCCTTGCTGCGTTCCCAGTTATAGACCAGACCTAGTTAGTCTCTAGCAAAAAAGATCTTTAGGACTTTAACTTTGGAATTTGGTAAAATTATCTCCAGATAGATTTTCTAAAGCAAAAATATATTGGTGGCTACTGTTTTAAGAAAACAAAGGAGGTACAACAAGAGTAGGCAGTGATAGGTATGATACATGTTTATAGGCATGATTGAAATCATACATTTACCAGTTAGAACTTCAGAACTTTTACTGGGAAAATGCTATTTTCTAGGTAGAATCTGTGAGTAAAAAAGAGAAGGTGAAGCAGAGACCACTCGCTCTGAACACGGTAGAAATGCTACGAGTGGCCAGTGCTGCTTTAGGTACGTGCAAAAGTTCAGATTTTCAGTGTTTTAAGGCAAAATATTTTGTCTTCGCAAATGAAATAATCAAGGACATATCAAATATGGTTTGATACTTTCCTCTCTCTGTAATAGATCATTTAGATCGTTATATCCCTATAATAGAGCAGTTCTGGGCCCCTCAGTTCAGGAAGGATATTGAGGTGCTGAAGCAGGTCCAGAGAAGAACAATGAGGCTGGTGAAAGGACTGGAGCACAAGTCCTGTGAGGAGAGGCTGAGGGAGCTGGGGTTGTTTAGTCTGGAGGAGGCTCAGGGGTGACCTCAGCACTCTCTACAACTCCCTGAGAGGAGGTTGTAGCCAGGTGGGTGTTGGTCTCTTCTCCCAGGCAGCTCTCAGTAAGACAAGAGGGCTCGGGCTTAAGCTTTGCCAGGGGAGGTTCAGGTTAGATATTAGGAAGAAATTCTTTACAGAGAGAGTGATCAGACATTGGAATGGGCTGCCCAGGGAAGTGGTGGATTCTGTCTCTGGTGGTTTTTGAGACTGAATATGGCACTTAGTGCTATGGTCTAGTAATCACGGCGGTATTGCATCAAGGATTGGACTTGATTATCTCAGAGGTCCTTTCCAACCTGGCTGATTCTATGATTCTATGGTTTTGGGAGAAGGATCAAGTTTAGAAAGCTTGTCAAAAGTGAAATGTTTAGGAAGATCAAGGTGACAGAATACAGAAAGTACAAACTGTGCTTTATTTGAGTGCTTGGATAAGGTATATTTTCAGATGCAGCAAACCATAATCACAGTGAATGTGTAGATGATTTTTGTTTTGTCCTATCCCATCTTAGGAATGGGTCCACAACACGCCATGCAAATAGCAGAGCGTCTTTATACTCAGGGTTATATTAGCTACCCTCGAACAGAAACCACTCATTACCCAGAAAACTTTGACTTGAAAGGATGTCTGAGACAACAAGCCAGTAATCCTTACTGGGCAGAAACTGTGAGTACATAAAGCAAAACTTGTACTAGCATCATTTGCTAGTGCGTGTTTAGAATAGATCTTACTTGGTGTATTAACACCTGTAGGCCTTTGGAAATGATAAATATCTCTGGTTGCTTTTGTTTATGGATGTTGTATTGTTATGGATTGGATCTGAGCAAGCAATTTCTTTCTTCATCCAGGTAAATGCATTGCTATCAGAAGGCATTAATCGTCCAAGGAAAGGCCATGATGCAGGAGACCATCCTCCCATCACCCCAATGAGAGCTGCAACAGAAGCAGAATTAGGTACAGGCAAATTCAGTAGTGTTGGGACACTGTGTGAAGAAATTAGTTCCTTGAGGTGTAGGTGCCAGTTTGAAAATCACTGAGTTTCAACAGAAAATGCAATTCTTTGAATGGCAGGAAATGAAGAGAGCAAACTTGGTCCTCAGTGAAACGTATGGTGACAGTGAGGTTCAGAGCTGCTCTGCTCTTTGGTAATTGATCCTCAGGACTACAGTATTGCTAAGAAAAAAATAACTTAATGCCTACTTTTCTAGGAGAAATTTGCCCCAGAATAGTAGCTTCCAATTACTGAAATATTACCATATTTTTGTGCTTGTAAGCCAAACTTCATCTGCATTTTAATTTAGTCTTTATGGTTTGTAGGTTTTATATTAAAATATAGCATTTGTACTTTTTGTACACTGTGCTCCCTCAAAAGAGGATTTTAAGGTTCTAAGGAAGTGTAGTGAATGAATTGTATTGTTTATTAAGAGTAGCTAAGATTGTTGTAGAAAACAGATACCTTTGGTGAAATTATCTCTGATAAAAAATAAATGCTTTAAAATTTTGAGTAATTGTATGGGCTACTGAATGGCCATTTTTCATTGTATACAGCAAGACAAAATATGCAAAGCACAGGACTAAGAACTGGGAGCTGTTCATAGCAGCGTAACCTTTCAAATATTCCATTCCTATACATAGATCGTGAATAATGAAACTTTGTTTTGCAAATTAATGTGTAATAGTATTAATAAGTATTATTTTAGAGTGGTCTCTTTAAGCTGCCCAGGGTGGCAGCTGCCACCGGGATCCCTTTTTATGATTTAGATTAGAATGTGGTCTCCAGGGGCACTAAGCAGTAGATAATTTTGGTTTTGTTCATATGTCTTTATTTTAGCAAAAATAGAAGAGTCTCTCCTATTTTGCCTTCTCACTCAAACACATCTCAGAACTGGGAGAGGGGCTGGCTAAATTGGCAGTTCTTCTGCAAGTGCATCTGCAGCTCCTGTCTGTGACATAGGCAGGACATTTTAAAGGGGAACTGGACAGACTTTTGAATGTTACCTTCTTTTAGGTACTGTTTTTTCCTGTGATACCTGTGGGAAACTGGTACTTTTTAGAGTAGGTTTTATATAAATCTGCAGGGCTGGCGTTCTGAGGTGTTGTTAATCCCCAGGTGGAGACGGGTGGCGGCTCTACGAGTACATAACTCGGCACTTCATTGCCACCGTCAGCGCCGACTGCAAGTACCTGCAAACCACCATTTCCTTCAGTATTGGCCCTGAGCGGTTCACCTGTGTTGGAAAGGTGGTAACTTCACCAGGTAAAACTAATCAGGAGTAAGTAGTTGGCTACAAATTTATTTTTTTTCCCCATTAATACACTGAAAGTATAAAAAAGTGAAGCCCTGGGGACAAGTGCAATTTTGAAGACATTTTTTGATCTGTCAGAACCAGAGACAAAATCTTGTTTTCATTTCCATACTGCAGTTATGATAGGAAGAGTCTTATTTTTTATGTAGTAGTCTCAAAGATTTAATGCCATGTTTGCCAGTGTGAAGACAAGTCTTTTTTCAGACAGTAAATGCCTTGTGGGAGATAAATTACAGAAAACCAGATTTTTTTTCTTGGGCCTCTGTAAAAAGAATGTAGCACTAGTACTGAGATTTTTATGGTAAACTGGCCTAATAGTCCTTATTACATTAATATGGCTTTCTATTTGTGTTTCCTTTTTAAGAAACTCTGCCCATCATTCTGGCACTGTGCTTTCATTCATGGAAAGTGTTTGCTTTTTTCAGTCATCAGACTGATTCAAGTCATGCAAAACTTATACCTGATGTGATGTAGTGAGAGATACTGTCTTGAGATTCTGTATTTCCTCAGCATTCCTGGCTTCATGTATTTTCTGCCTGGTATGGCAGACATGTCTTAACTTTGATCTGTAAAATGCAGCCCATGTTAAAACTAGAAACATATACCTTGACCTTCTGAAAGTTGTGGAGATAAACTCTCATTGCTTTTGTTTGTTTCTTTCTTTAACTCCAGGGTTCACAGAAATTATGCCGTGGCACAGCATCCCATTAGAAGAGAGCCTTCCTCACTGTGAGAAAGGAGATCTTTTTCCAGTTGGTGAAATAAAGTTGCTGGAAAAGCAAACCAGTCCCCCTGATTACCTGACAGAAGCAGAACTGATCACTCTGATGGAAAAGCATGGCATTGGTAGGAACTTGTTAAACTTACATTATCCTGTAATACATCCACCAAGAGTGCAAAGAGTCTGAATCGCTCCTCTGCACCCGCTCTGTCAGAATGACCCCTCAGCATGCATCTGGGTAGGTGTAGTGGTAACCTCTTCCCCTTCAAACCACAGTGCCTGTAGCTCCACTCAGCAGATGATAGATTGTTTCTTCTTCCACACTCCTCTCCCTTTCTTATCCTTATTTTCAGTAGTTTCTGGCCAAAGGTTTCTGGCCAAAGCACTATCCTTTCATAACAAATCCTTGTTACTTCTCTGTCAGAAAGAGCTGATGTGTGGAAGAAAGCACCTCCCCATTCTTAGGAATGATTTCTTGTCTTTATAGCTTGCTTCAGCTTTGCTGACTTCAGTAATCCTTCTATATCTTATTATACAATTTACCAAATGCTACTTTTCTTAATCAATCTGACTTGTTTCCTTTGAGGTATTTTTATAAAGGTTGTCCAGTTAGAACAAACATAGCCTCTTACTCCGCCATGTTTTTCCAGAATAAATGGTTGTGAGAATAAGTGTCTTCCCAATAGTAATTCCTTGGAAGAAATGAAAGGTTTAAGGTTAAGACATATGTTTCAGACTTCTGAGAACTGCAAAGGAACATCAGAGTTCCTGGAGAGAGAGTAACTGTGCACTGGAAGTTGGGTAACAGTAGGAAGGTATCTGAATTTTAAGCTGTCTTAGGAGCCCTACAATTTGACATTAAACTGGAGAAGTCAGAAGAGAGTAATTTGATGATAACTCTGTTTTGTTCAAGATGGATCTGTTGTTTTCCTTTGTGTGCCAGGAACTGATGCTAGTATTCCAGTCCACATTAACAACATTTGCCAACGAAACTATGTCACAGTGGAGAGTGGTCGGAGACTAAAGCCTACAAACCTTGGCATTGTTCTGGTTCATGGTTATTACAAAATAGGTCAGTTAAAAGCTCTTCCCTTTCCATCCTCTTGCCTTCTTTTCCCTTCAGTATCTCAAGGGCTGTTGTCCTTGTGTAAGTAGTCTCTCATCATTTCTGTCTCAAAATGATGTATCCAGGAAAGTATTACTAACCAAAGACTATAATAATTAAAACTCCCATGTTTATTTTGATGACAGTTTCCTACCTCCATTTTTGACCTTGCATTGCTGCTGTCTGGTTTTCTGTTAGATGCAGAATTGGTTCTCCCTACGATCCGCAGTGCTGTAGAGAAGCAACTCAACTTAATAGCTCTTGGTAAAGCAAATTATCATCAGGTCCTGGAGCACACCCTTGACATTTTCAAAAGGAAATTTCACTATTTTGTGGATTCTATTGCAGGTAAAACTTTTTACATGCAGAGTTCCCTACAATTGTTTAATTGTTACATAGAAAATACATATTAGAAATTAGAAATTGTTGCATAGAAAATATGTATTAGGTTCCTTGCAGAGTTTTAGGCTTTCTGAAAAGTCGTATCAGGACTGGAAGTTTCAAAGTAAGTTGCTCTCTAAAGGGAAATGGACTGAATCCTGTCTCCAAAACTCTTATTTATTTTGTGTCTGTGTAGTGGTAAGTTTTTGAAAACTTGAGACTAACTGAAGCTAGTGTTTATGCATGCTCAGTGCAAAATACTATGTGTTTAAAATGTCTTCATAAACAAGGAAGGGCATTGTGAATAAAATAATTCTGACTTCTTGACAGGTCTTGTAGATAATTTTATTCAGGTTTCCTCTTAAGAACTAGAATTCTAACTTAAATGTGGTTATTTGTTTTGCAGGTATGGATGAACTGATGGAAGTTTCTTTTTCACCCTTGGCTGCCACAGGAAAGCCCCTTTCCCGTTGTGGTAAATGCCATCGTTTCATGAAGTATATTCAGGTAAGTTTACTTCATACTTTGAATTTCACTTGCTGGGGGGGGTGGGCATTGAGTAGAAACTCCTTTTCTATTATTGAATTTAGGTTCAAATGTTCTCAAAGCACGTTTCTGAGACAAAATGCCTGATGCAGTTTTTCCATGGGAAACAAATCAGAAAGCAGCTCCAGCTAGATGTACTGCAAGTTGTAAACACTATTGACCCTGCAGTTGTTCAGGAGACTTGTGTTCTATTTCCAGGCCAAGCCGAGTCGCCTGCACTGCTCCCACTGTGATGACACCTACAGTCTCCCACAGAACGGGACCATTAAACTCTACAAAGAGCTGCGTTGTCCCCTGGACGACTTTGAGCTGGTGCTGTGGTCATCTGGATCCAGAGGAAAGAGCTATCCACTGTGTCCATACTGTTACAACCATCCTCCTTTCAGGGACATGAAAAAAGGTAGGAATTCTGTAAACATGCAGATATCACCCTCACTTTAAATAAATTAGGTACAGTCCTTGCAATATGCTTTTTAGGAGTTCTAAAATCAGGGTTTCTTTGTAAGAAAGTGCTGTTCAATTTAGATTCGAGATACCTAAAATTCACGTCAAACTTACCAAAATTTACTAGTTAGTTCATTTTTTACAAATTTTTCTTTATAAAAGAAGTAAGAAATTAATTTACCTGCATGCACTGTAGGTGACCTTCAGAACACTCAGCATGCAGTGAAAGGCACTGAGATGCTGACACCTTGCAAATTGGAGTAGTCCTGGGTAGGACTTTAGATGAAGACCAGGTCTTGAGAATGCTGTGATACTGAGATATATGGTGTGTCAAAAGCTGTTGAAGGATATAAGAAGAGGTAAAAGTTGCAGTTACTTTGGTAGCTGTGAGACGAAAACTTACTTAAAGTAGTGCATTGAAGCTCTGAGTAACATGAGCTTTTCGGCATATTTTTCATTATCATCTTTTAATTAAAAATGTCCTGGACTACCAGTGAGTAGTTCAAATATAAAGTGGCTGTTAGCTAGGAGCCATTCTTTTAATTGAAAATGTAATTAGTTTTCACTAATTTCATCACTTGTGTCTAAACTGCCTGTACGGTACAGTGGCAGTATCTGGCAACTCTGAAAGCCATTATAGAGAAATTTTTGAAAAAGGGATTATTCTGAATGTGTGAAGAGGCAAGTTGCCATTTTGGGAGCAGTCTCATTCTTTAGTGATTTTGAAAACATATAACAACACTAAGTTTTTCTGTGTCTCACTTCCTCCAGACTGTGTAGTGTGAGTAGTGCAATGGGTTCCTCGTGGTATGGTTTTACTCTTTTCCCACCAGGAATGGGCTGTAATGAATGCACCCACCCCACATGCCAGCATTCCCTTAGCATGCTTGGAATTGGGCAGTGCGTTGAGTGTGAGAATGGGGTCCTGGTGCTGGACTCAACGTCAGGGCCCAAGTGGAAGATGGCCTGCAACAAGTGCAACGTCATTGTGCACTTCTTCGAGAACGCCCACAAGGTGCGGGTGTCGCCGGAGACTTGCGACCTGTGCGAGGCTGCGCTCGTGGACGTGGATTTTAACAAAGCCAAATCTCCTCTACCCGGTGACGAGACCCAGCACTCCGGCTGCGTGTTCTGTGACCCTGTGTTCCAGGATCTGGTGGAGCTGAAACATGCAGCCATGAGACACCCCATGCACCGAGGGGGCCAAGGGAAAAGGCAAGGGCGGGGAAGGGGCAAAGGCCGGAGGCCTGGAGGAAGAGTCAACCCAAAGAAACCCAAGGACAAAATGGCAGCTCTGGCTGCTTACTTTGTGTAATGGCCACACAACACTAAATAAACTTCATACAAAAATTTGTTTCTCTTGGAGTTAATTTTTAAGTGTTTTTGATCTTCACTGCTTTCCTGTTCTTAGAACAATTAAAACACTGTAAGTGTTGTATGCCTTGATTTAACAAATAAAACAGATTTTTCTGGATGATCCATTAGTAACTGAGTAAACCTTTAAGCTTTTGATTGGGATTCATTGATACAAGAGCTCATAAACAATAGGGACACTCAAGGAGTCTACCTGGACTGTTACCTCTGGCTGATAGAAAGGAAATGAAATTTCTCTCTTCTGTCGTTTCTGGAGCCTTTGTCAGCAATACAAGTGCCAGGAAAATAAGAACTGATTAAGATCAGTGTTATGCCACTGTGTTAGTCCCAGTGGAAATAAAGTGCTTAGGATGAGCCGTTCACAGGATCTGGCAGATTCCAGACCCGAGGGAATGTCATGGAGCTGAGTCAAGGAAAGTGTAGGTTGGATATCAGAAAATGTTTCTTCCCCTGAAGTGTGGTTGTGCACTGGAACAGGCTCCCCAGGGCAGAGGTCAAAGCACCAGGCCTGTCCGAATTCAAGAAGCGTTTGGACAACGCTCTCAGGCACGTGGTGTGATTCTTGGGGTGTCCTGCACAGGGCCAGGACTTGGACTCGATGATCTGGTGGGTCCCTTCCAACTCAGCATATTCTGCAAGCGCTGAGCACCGGGAGACCTCGGGGAAGAGGCATCCGTGGGAAACAGCTTTCTGCTCCTTTCAGCCCTTCTCTGATGGCAGATGTGCGGGGAAGGGGGCACCGGACCCTGCCCTCAGGGAAATCTCCCGCTCCGTGCCGCGCTCCGCCCCGCGTTCGGCCCCGCCCCGGAGGCCCCGCCCGCGCGGCCCTGAGGGCGGTCGGCGCTGCCCGCCGGCCCCGCCCCGCCGCCTCAGCGGGCGCCGCCATGGCGCGGGCACCGGCCGAGC
>JAWWES010000037.1:5863474-5908762 GCA_035583135.1 Lophotriccus pileatus
CGCCGCCATGGCGCGGGCACCGGCCGAGCCCGCCGCCGCTCTCGGCGCCTTCCTCAGGGACTTCCCGGCCCCGCTGGGCCCGGGCGAGCCGCTGCCCTGGAGCTCCGCGGGGAGCGGCGCCCTGAGCAGGGCCGAGGTTCCCGGCGCGCTGGCCGAGCGGGCGAGGAGCCTTTTGGGCGGCAGGTGAGGGGCGGCCGCGCTGGCGGGGGCTCCGGCCGAGCTCCCCGGGGGCAGCGCCGGCGGCGGGCTGGGGGCGGCGGGGCCGCCACCGCGGCAGGTGCGGGAGCCGGAGGCGCTTCCTCCTGACGCGGGGCCCGCCCGGGGCGGGGGAGAGCCCCCGGCGTCTCTCAGGGAATGTTACCTTTGGGGACTTATTTGTTTATTTATTACTGCCCTCCTTAGTTGCTTTTTGTGACTTTTAACAGCGTGCTTCTGTCACAGGCCTGCCACCCTGGCCCCGTGCCTTTATAACGTTATTTGTGTGTGCGCTTCATAAACATTCCTCTCCCGATGCAGGAGGGATTAAATTACAAGCCTGCAATTAGCGCGATGGGGCGGTTCTGGTGATGGAAGTACCAATAGCTGGAATTCAAGCCCCTAAAGGCACCTGTGTGGGTCTGCTTGAAAGTCTAGGAGGGAGTCTGAGCTGCAGCCTCGCAGAGCTGTCAGGGGTTAGAAGCAAAGCAGCTACAAGGCTCTTCAGCTCCTCTGCCCTCCTGAGTCCTGCAGAACAGGATGTGTTTGTGTGGGTTTCTCGAGTTGATGTTTTCTCAAAACTTCAGAATTGTAGTCACACCACTGCCGGAACAGTCATCTGCTCATCAGTAGTGTCTCTGTTATCCCTTAACTTCAGGAGACACCTCTTGTAACCTTCACCCTGAATGGTTTACACGTCAACACTACTAAGAATTTGGATGTGACTTACTTTTGGCAGGTTACTTCTTCATCGAGAACAAGTTGTCTTGCTCCAACCTCTTGTCTGCTTATACTCTTCTCTCCTTCTTAAGCACTTGAGCAGTAGGGCCTGTGCATTCCAGGCTTTATACAGTTCCTACTGCAGTCTGCTTCATTAACCTGTTTGTAAGAGTCAATAACAGGGATTGTGGATGGTCTAAAAGAATCTCAGTGGTGATCTGACTGTGCTGTGGTAATGGGGGAGTGAAGTCAGGGAGCGAAGGGTGACTGGTTCTGGTTAGGAGTATGCTGAATGTTACCTGGTTACGAGTGGAATTTGATAGATAGAAAGCATGGTTTGAATTACTTGTCTCTAACTTGGTGAGTTTGTAAACACCATCTGTTATATGAAAATATATTTTTGTTGTTGAAGGTGTATAGGTGATTTTTAAATATTTAAATTGCCTTAAATAATCAAATTACTCCTTTGCTTTATATTACAGAGATGCTTCTGAACATAGTAGCGCTCAGTTAAATGGTATGCCTAAACCTGAAGATAAGAAATGCATACAAAATATGATTTTCGAAGCTGTAGTTTAAAAAGATCCAGATGACTATTGCATTAGTTAGTTGTGCTTTGACTAAATTGCTCTTGAACTAAACACAGCTGTTGCATTCCCCAGTGAAACTGCAAATTCTCTGCATGTACTGAATCTTTGAACTCTGTGGAGAAAGAGTTATTCTGGGTGAGTGCTTTAAAGAACAAATACTTATCACATGGCAACCGCTCTGCCACGTGGGCCAGGCTGATGTTTCCTACAGTTTTTTAAGAGAGGAGGGTATGAAACTGTAAAGTTATGGGATATGTTATTCAAACATATGTAGAGATTTAAAAATCAGTATTTCTGAGTTATGTATCTGTTAACATTCTGTTGTTCTCTTAGTGGGCACAGCAACAAGGGGAAACATGAGAGGAGAGCTGGTTTTGCAGTGCTTTCACCTCACCTATCACTCCCTGTGTTTACACAGCAGAGCCTGCCAGTGTCAGAAGCTGCATTTTTCACATACCTGCCCTGCAGCCAGTTCAGGTTATACAGTCTGTTTTGTGGAGCTGCCCAAGTCCTGAGCTGGCAAAAAAAAAAAGGGAAAGGAAAGATAGCTAAAGAAAGTAAAGTAGAATATAAATTCAGCAATCTTCTTACTTATCCTTTTCACAAAGTGTATAGAAAACAAGAAATAGATATGGAAAGTGTTTTTAGGAATTCTCATGGCTGGCTGCAGGCAGCTCTGTGTGTGAAGCCATGTGTTTGTGTGTAGTGTAGCATACCTGAAGTGTCAAATATAGGGGTCCTCACAGAATTATAGCTCAGTTTTGGACTCCTGTGACAAAGAGAAACCCCACTTTGCAGATGCAGAAAGGCTGCATTTTCCTGTTGGGTAGGCTAACTTCTTGCATGTGCAGCAAAAGACTGGTACAGCCTAAGGCCAAGACAGGAATCTGGTGTTTTGAAATTGCCAACCTTCTTCTCATAAACTGTGTCATTAGGAACTAAAACTGAAATCTGATTGTGTGAGAAATTGCCAAACGTTACATTTTTTTCCATGTTTGCTACTGTGGATCAACTAAAAATGCAGTTTTGAAAGTTAAATAAACCTTTTGGTTGATGTGAATGCCCCAAATTCTCAATAAAATTGATGAGAGAATAGTAAGGGAATAAGAGAAAGGAGGATGTTGAAGGTCTTAAGAAACAGGAAAATTAAGGAAAGGGATGACACTTAGTAGACATTTAAATGTCTCTATAAAGTTGTAGAAGATGCAGAAGTGGTGCCACATTAGTGACCTCATGAGAGATCACTGTAGTTTAGATCCAGTGATCTGCTGTTGCAGGCTGTGACAGCATCCCAAACACATGGGTGGCAGCTCACTGGAAACTGCTCGCCTTCAAATATCACAGTGTCTGTCTAAGCGGCTTTAACACTGTGAAGGTGTTACTGAATGTACCCCACTGACTGCTAGCACTGATGCTTGTCCTGTATTTCCTTCATTTCTCTAACACTCCAGCATCACAGAATGTATTTTACGTGGTGATTAGCAAGGATGAAGGGTTTCTCTGTAGATCAAAGTGTTATTGGGAATCAAGTTTGACATGCAGTTCTGCTGTTCTGCTTCTCATTTCTGTGTTGTCAGGTACTTCATTCACATGTGCACAGATGTGTGGGTCATGCCCTGAAGGACCTGAGCCAATATCCTTGGCTCATGAGACAACATATGCTGGTGTTTAGCTTGTCTTCTCAGTGAGGAACATTGTTCCTCCACTATTGCTCAGGATTGCTGTTGAGAAGAGAATGGACAAAGGAATAACATCACTGAGATCCAGCAAGGAGTTCTGAATGCTGTTGCTTCTCTAAGGCTACACATATCTCTTTACATGGAAGCAGTTGGATACCTCAGACTGACCCTCCTGAGTGTCTGTCCTAATCTAAAATTAATTATTTTAACAAACTTCTACAAACTCAGCTACTATAGCCAAACGCCAGCTAAGAGAGCTCCTCTTTTGTTCCCTGGCAGGCCTTGTGCTTAAATCACTAATCTGGTGAAGCTTTGCAGTATTCTACTTTGAATAATTCATTTAAATCAATGGAACTGCCGGCTCCTAACTGCAGTACATAAATTCTGGGCAGGTTTAGTGATCTTGTTTTGCAGAATTTTAATTAACATACACTTTTGAGTAAGAGCTGTGTGTTCCAGCAGTCTGTGGAAACAGATTGAAGTGAACAAGTAGTCCATTAGTTACTTCCAAAACTTTAGAAATCAACCTGAAACATTCCTGACTTGCACTGGAACAGAACATGAGATAAAATGAGACCCCCAAATATAGAAATTTCTTCTTCCCCTTGACAGGACCTGAAACTTGTATGGCCATCCTGTGACATGTCCGAGGAACAATGTGAAATTCCTGCAGCCTTCCTGTTTGAGGAGCTTTGCTACAATAACAAACCGTTGGGAGACTTGAGCTTCCCGTTCTGCCCCCTCCCAAAGGATCTGCTGTGTTGCCTCAGCATCCTGTTTTGTGTCAGTTTTACACTGTAGCACTCACACCCAAGGTGTGGTCCTGGCATCTCTATTTTCAGCATTTCCCTTCTTTTAGAGTAGTTAATTCAGCAGTTCTGATATTTTGATGTTTTGATATTTGTATGTAATGTAGGCATGAGGAAGGAGAAAAGAAAATCTTATCTTGCTTCTTATTTGCCCAATCTCAAAACTCTCTTTAGTCCTTTCCTCTGTGAAAACTACTAATCCCCTGTCTACTGTGACCCCTGCTTTTAATAAATACTTACGTATTCCTAATTTGTACTATTTGTTGTAATGTATTAATACTTCTCATTGCTGGGAACATGTCTGCAGTGTCACTGTTTCACTGCAGACAAGACAGTGAATGTCAGGTGTGGTTGCTTGCAAACAAACTTCCTAGTTTCCATGGAACCAGTTGTGCTCCTCAGTAGAAGCAAATGTGGGCTTATCAGAAATAACCTGCTTTAGGAGACCAGCGCTCTCACTGGTTTGCGATTAGCAATGTTAAAGTTTTTTCTAGCTTTGATAAAGTTAATGTGTAAGAGGAATGTGGCACTTCTGCTATTTATTAGTTAATTGGGCAAATGGTTAACAAACTAGCTCTAGTAATTTTGGGTGGTGACCAAAACTAGCTTATGTTCTGTTGTGTGTGCTTTGTCCGCTGCTGAAGCTGATGGCAGGATCATACACAGCTTGGGAGAAATGATGTGCAGCTCACACTGTACGTATGTCTGGATAGTAAAGGTTTTGGAAGCTTTGTCCTGCCTTCAACAGTACATACAGGCTGGATAAACTGTTGATTTTGTGATCAGTGTGTGTTTCTTAATTCAAAATGCTCAGGGAGTTTTCCCAGTTATAAGATACTCCCAATAGCAATTCTGGGAATTGCTTTACCTCTAAAAAGAAACCATGTGTGTGGGGACATCTGCAATATAAGAAAGAAAAGACTCGATAAAATGCTGGGGGGGGGGGGGAAATCAAATTTATAACAATGAGGAAACTTTCAGGTTTGGCTTGTTGATGTTTAAATCAGTTTCTTTGGTTCTAGGAAAACTGAAATTGTCTTCCAGAGCATTCATATTTTGCTCTCATAGCATATGTGAAACACTCTTTCTGTTGTTGTTTGAATTGGGCATCAAAATAAGAAATACTGAATTTTGAAACAACGTGTTTAGGGCTTAATTGAAAAGTGGCTTTTGTGGAATTAAACCTCTCCTGTTCTGCTGTGTGGTTTTCCTTCCTGCTGAGAATGAAATGGAAATAGCAGGTGACTGTGCTGCACATTTTCTATGAAAACTGTTCAGTGATGACTGAAGGACCTGAACAGATGGATTCTGGATTCTAAAGCTGCTGCTTCTCATAGTTTTGTAAGAAAAGCTGAAAAAACCCTGTTTCATGTAAACATAAGAGGTGGAAATTCTCTGTGTTGCATTGTGTATGTATTTGTTTTGATTCCATCTTGTTCATCTCCTTTAAAGACTTAATGTCATTAACACAAGAAACAACTTCCTATGCATTTTAGGATGCCAGATGTTCTCTCCTCGATGGACATATATATATATTTGTACTTTCCTAATCACCATCACCCTGGGAACTGTGAGTGCTGCTCTAATAAATTCTAGTGACGCTTAAGTGGAAACATTCTGTAGTTGATTATAAGGATAAAAAGAGGGAAATAAAAGTGGCAGATTGGGGAGAAAATAGTGAATACAAGCAGCTTTTGTTTATGAGAAACCTTGTGACCTGCTATTATTTTGGCAGTACGAGAGAATCTTTCACTTGCTGGAGAACTGCTGGCATTTGCAGATTTGCTGTAAATCCACTGCTGATAGAGCTGTAACGTGCTAGAAACGCGCGCTGAGTCCACAGTGATGGACTTTGCTTTACTGGCAGAGTCGTGCCGTGTGTGATCTTCTGGTGTCAGAGAGCCCCTGTAGCAAATAAGTGCACAAATGTATCATCCCTCAAAGATATAGCAGCTGCAGCCCACTTACGTGACAAGCTTGTGCCAGCAGATATAGCACATCTTTTTCCCCAACTTATGCACGTATATGTATATGCACACTCTGAGAGGAGAAGAGGATCATACAGTGGTATTCTGGCCTGCAGTACCACTGCTGCCTTGTTGCCATGACTTTGGTAATAATATCTAGAAACATCATCATGGAACTTTTTTTTTTTTTAATAATTTGAAAGATGACAAGTGATCAATACTTGGCCAGTACAGTTGGTAATCTCTTGTGCTTCTCTTTCTATTAACAGATTTCATGACAGTACTGTGGGAGAACGTGTATATTTGGAGTGGGAGGATCTGAATTCTTTTCCTTCCAAAAAAAAAAAAATAAAAAGCAGAAGGCTTTGCATAAACACGAGGTGTTTGGCCTGTCCTGGAGAGGCTTGTGCCCCCCTCCCCCGGGTGACACAGAGCTCAGGTCTCTGCTCCCCGTGCTGAGGAGCAGCTGTTTGGACCCTGCCATCTGCTGCCCTGCTCTGTGTGCTCAAAGCTGCCCCAGCTTCGGGCAGGGAGCACAGCAGGTCTGTCGGCTCCTTTCAAGCCTTTGTAAAAGGTCTAGTTGTAGTTGAGGCTCTGGCCGAGGTGTGGTGGCCTGACTTTTGGTGCTCTGGGTGCTTCCCCTTACCCGCAAAGCTGTTTGCGAGAGGCTTCTGAGTGTATCCTCTTAAATTTGAGGGGAAGAAGATGTGGGAGCACCTTTGAACTGGTGACTTGTTTGCAACACTCACTGCGGGTGTACGGGGGATTGAATGACCCAAATAAAATCAAATGAGAAGTGATCTTATTGGGTTTCTACTTCCCAAAGGAACATGTTTATATTCTGTTTTTTCTTTCTGAAGACTGGTATGTAATGGGTCAGTAACAGTCTTATGATTGACTTGACGTATGTGATTACACTGTGGCTGTGATGGCATGACAGCTGGTCTTCTGAAGTGAAATGAAATAGAGAGCTGAATTGTATCGCAAAGGAGAAACAAGGTGAACAAGAAGGGAAGTAAGTTCTGTTCTGTAACTCATGCCCAATATAAAGTATGCAAAATACAGTAATTGCTTTCTACTTCCATGTGTAACTTTATTTTGGCCCATAGGTACATATGTCAACAGGAGCTCTGCACGCTCCTTTTACCAGTACTGTGTGTGTCCAGTAGTCTGGAATCTTTGGAGGAGGAGCATGGCATATAAGTTTGTGCCCTTTATTAGCATAAGAGCCTAAAGCTTTACTCTTTAACTTACTACTTTTATCTGTACTTGGATTTTTGAAATGAGGCTTGTATTTTACTGTGAGTGGCTGGATGATATGAACTCCCTGCTCCAGGCCCTGACAGTCGGGCTTCAGCTGCTGGTGAAGCTACTATGCCTCATCTGCACTGTTACAACATGCTTTGATTATTTTTTAATATTTTTTTATTGTGGTCAAAACACACCCTTTTTGTTAGCAAAGAAATAGCCTGTGGCAAAGAAATTCAAAGTGTGTTTACTACCATCCTGTGCTGGGGCTGGGTAATTAGTGTTGTATGTGCCATAGAAAGGGGGCTGACACGTGCTTCTTCTAAGACTCTCTTAAAGTAACATCCTTTGCACATAACACACTCCACCAGCTGCCCTCTTCTTCCTGACACAGTTGCTTTCCCACATGGGAAACAGCTACAGTATTCCTTCTGAATCATGATTTTAACAACAGGTGACGTTCTTCTTTGCTTACAGAAGAGGTTTGAAGTCTGTTATGGTAGTTGCAGTGGGCTTCTACTTTTGCCCTCGTTGCCGTAGGTGCTGTGGCTGCTTCCAGATACTCTCCAGCCAAGTGAGACCTAGTAGCTCTCAACTAAATTAGCAGTTCTTACTCTTTTTTAATCACATATTTTGTTAACTCTTGAAGTCTCTGACTTAGAGGATGAAATCAGAACTGGTAAACATTGATCCTAAATGAAAGATACCATTCCTTGGAGTTCCATTTACCTGAGTTGGAGTAAAAACCAGTCTTACCAATATGGTAGTGCTATAATAAAAAACTTACAAAGAGATCACAAATATGTTTTGTTCAGAATTGATATTGACAAAAGATAAAAGTCTGAAAAATGACCCTACCTATTTAGTTCAGTGTGTCGGAATCGAGTGTTCCACGTTGTTGCTGACTGCATGGCAAAATCCCAATAAACAAGCATTTTCTTATAGATTTGCAAAACTGGAGGAGGAGGAAATGCACAGGAAGCAAAGCTGAATGAAGTGTATCAGTACTGACGAATCTCTGAATTTCCCTTTTAGGAACGGGGTGGCAACTGGAAAGAGTTGAAGGATGTGACATAATAACTTGTAAACTTTTTCTTTGTTACAGGCATCCTGTTACAGAGGTTTATACAGGACTTGTGAATTATAGCACTTAGGAGATTGCCTTTTGTTTTAGCTGCTTTTTATGGACCCAGCTCTACAAGTCAGGACTCTGGAAAGGAGAAATCTATGAAGCTTAAAATCAAAGTATTAAGCCCTTTTCTGATGCCAAACTGAAAACCCAGGCTAGATTTGATTTTTTCAGCTCCAGCATAGCAGAGAAATCCAGAAGATGGCTGAAGCTGTGGCTCTCACTGTGCATTTACATTCATAACTGCTTCACTTAATGTATTTTGTCTGTGCTCTTGGAGCTGAAACCTGCTTTGACTAAAGCTTCTGACTTTCAGCAGCGTCAGCTACACATCTGACATTGTGGCGCTTATTTTTTCATATTCCTTTCTTTTCCCCCTATGCAAACAAAAACAGGAAGCAGGATTTTGGGGGAGGGGGAAGTTGACATATCCTTTTTGGATGTGTTTCTTGTCTGACCTTTTAAAAGGTTGTCTGTCAGTGTCAGTGATTATAAGCAGGCATTGTTACTTTAACTAAGCTAGGAAAGGAACTGACTCCCCTAAACTTATTAGCGTTTAAAAAGAAATAAAAAGCCACTTTCTGTTTTCCCTTGATGTGACATGACTGCAGCCAGCACTGAAAGGGCTGCAAACACATTGCCATCTATTTGAAGTACCGAAATAACTCATTAAAGGAGGTTGTCAGTGCCACGGAATGGGGAGCATAAAGCAGGGCTGTGTTAGCAGCCTGCTGACTAACACAATGCTTTCTGTTTGCTGCCATGGGAGGTACTCACACAGGGCTGGGAGGCTGTGACAAGGCCTCTCTTTCAGAAACACAATGGCAAAATGCATTTCAGCATGTGGTCACCTCGCAGTCCTCCCCTCCCTGCCCTGCTGTACACACACAAACCATCATTGCTGGGCAACATCTGCACACACCAGTTGCTTCCTCCATTTCATCCCCTGCAGCAAACCAGTTTTAGGCAAGACTTTCTAACTGTTTCCTGGCAAAAGAGTATCTTGTCCTTGACTTGCTGCAGGTGCCTTAATGTGGTATTTGCTTTGGTTGTATAATTTGATATTTTGTGGGAATCAAACACTCTATGAACGATGGATAAGATGCTTTTTATGGACGTTCATTGGGCTCATAGAAAATGGGTGGAATGTGTGTTATGTACTATAGTTAGTGCTTGCCATGGGAATGTAGTAAATACAAGAGAGTTGTTTTCTAGTAGCCCCTTTTTAAAGTTGGGTGGGACTTACTTGTTTACAGCTTCAAAGGCATTATAGCAATTGTGTGCTTCGTATAAAGCTTGGATACAGCATTCAGTAAGCAGGAGAGGGTGAGTAGATAGTGTAGCATTATTGTCTTCTAGATGCTAACCTAAAAGCTTCATCTGACTCACAAGTCTTGGAGTCTCCTCTTGTCCTGGTCCCCCGTGTGGACTCTTTGCACCTTCTTCCTGGGTGATTTCTTTGGGGAACTTACAGGGAGGAGAGGCTGAACAATGAGGGCTGTAGTTTAGGTTGGCACTAAGCAGGACTTTTCTTGTGGAGTCCTAAGTAACCTTTTTGGAGATTTAAATGTACCACAATGCAGAGATCTTGATACTGTGGGACTGCAAACAAGAAATGCTATGTAGTGAGTAAAAATAAAGTGTTTGTGTTCAGAGGCTGGAATTGAAAGTAGCAGTTCCCATCTGAGAGCTCAAGAGAAGGAGGTACCATCTGTGACTGGAGTGTGAGGCAACAGTTTGAAAACACGATTCATACGCTTCTCCCTCTTTGCATTCTTAAGAAAGCAGTTGTCTAACTGAGGATCTTACTAAAGATTTGTATGCATAAATACTGAACATATGGTTTCCTCTACTAGTTTACTAATTAAGTTGGAATTACTGTGTGTAATGTTCTCTAATATCTGAGGTCACCAGCCATACACAGTGAGGTTGTAGTTCGGTTTAAACTAATGCACTCTTTTGCTTTCCCTTCCTTTTCTTACCAGCAGAGGTGTTCCACCACTTCTTGCAGCATCGTTGATCCATGCTGCAGTTGATGAAGTTCTCCAAACAGACTTGACTGAATTTAAGCTGCAAAATGTGGAAACAGAGGGAGAAAGAGATGAGGAAAGGTTCACCTGTAAGTATATTCTTTCTGTCTGCGGTTTTCCCAGAGACTGTCAGAAGACCTCAATGTTTTGAAATGTTTCCCAGATTATTTGGTTAGGCTGCCTGGTAAGCAGCAGTGAGCAGAACTTTATTTGCTTCTGCTGGGTATCTGAGCAATGAAAGGAAGCTGTGCTAGTTTTGTGGGCAACATGCAAACACCATGTCTGGAGCCCTGGACCGATTGTATGGGTTCGCTTTCTGGAAAAGGAAGAGAGTGCCCTTTTCTCATTGCTAGGCTGACTTTAGCTAAGACTCCTGTGTTTTGACAGTGGCATCTTCACAGTTGCTGATATGCAGCCACACCAACACCTTAAATTCATCAATATAAAACATCTTGCTTTTCTCTTGGCAAGTTTCTCAATAGTCACTGTCCTTACTGATGATTTCTTCTCTTGCCACCCTACCTATAAAGATGGGATGCTGAGGGAAGAAGAACCTATGTCTTCTACCTGATGCATGCATTTTCTCCTGAGTGAACTAGAGAGAAAACAGACGTTGATGACTGAGTACTGGGTCTGTGCCTCGTGTAACAGATGGTGCTCCTGAATTTGCATGCTGAAGTGTTTGACATTAGACTTCTCCAAACCTTGAGTTCCAGTGCCAAGAATTTAAATGGAGCAGGATGCAGGTAGAGCCAAGACAAAAATGGAGGAGAGATGTCTTAGAAGAACTAGTCTGTCCTGAAAGGGGAAATACTGGCCCTTCCATTTCCCTGGGATGGCTTGAAAGGCAGTTCAGTGTGCCCCAGAGGATGCTCCGAGCAAAGTGCTGCAGTGGCCAGGGTACAACACTTTCCAGAGCCTGTCTCAGCATTCACATCCAAGTCAGAAATGGCAGGAGGGGGAGCAGAGTTAAGCAAGCCGTGCTGCACCCTGACTGTGCCATCCCTTGCCTTTACGTATCTTTGTTTCCTATCGCTCAACCTCTATAGGAAAATCAGGAACAGCCTATTGTAACCCACATAGGATAGTCATGGAGGTTTTCACAAAGCCCACTGAGTGTGGACACTTCTGCTCTGCGATGACAAAGCTGGAAAGTAGCAAAAGTGTTCTTCTGTCCCTCCAGTTCCTGCAACCATGAGTATTTAAAAAGCTAGCAGCTTAAAATTCTGATTGTTCAGCTCAACTACGAGTTGAGCTATTGATCTCAGCAAAACATTCTCAGACTTCCTTGTTGTTTCAGTGGAAGTGGTTCAGTAGGACCTAAACCGATCCAAAGCCAGGCTAATGCTTTTTCAACCCTTGTGTCCAAGACAACAGCAATATCATCTTGAAGGCTTTTGTTTTTTTTTCAGTAGGGAGAAACTCTTACCACTATATCTTATTAATTTTACTTACATAATGATAATGTTTATATCTAATATGCCAGATTGACTTTTGGGTCTCTTTACAATTTTTGTAATATAATCACCTACTTGATAAGCCTGTTTTGAAAGATAACTAGCAAGTAAAGAAGCTGCTATTATCCTTGATGTTATACTGATTTCCATTGCAATTTCCTCTCAGGACCCCATTTTAATTCTTGCAGAGCCTGTACAGGCAGAGTGCTGTATGTGTGTATGTAGCTGTAAGAAAAGAAACTTGAAGCAAAGACAGGCCAAAAGATGGGGTAATGTAGGAACACAGGGCACAGCACCGACTGTTTTGTCTCTGTGCTCTCAGTGCTGGATGGGGAGTCACTGCAGCGCTGCTTCTTTAACAAGCTTCGGGACATTTGCTCTGAGTGGCAGAAGCAGTTGCCACCCCTGAGACCCCTGGAGCGGTTCCTGCTTGTTTCCATCCACGCCATTCGTAACACTCGTCGGAAAATGGAGGATCGCCACGTTCTGCTCCCAGAGTTCAACCAGCTGTTTGGTTTGTCAGTAAGTCTGGACACAGCTGGGGGGCCAGTTGGGTGGCTTTTCAGCATTGCTGTAAATACAGTGGCCTAGTGATGGATAGCCTGTGAAATGGCAAAGATCTGTTGCCACAAGTTACATTTATCATGTCTGTGCTGGAGCAGGGACTTAGTGACTCAGATTGCTGGGGGACAACTACTGCCCTGATAAAGAAGTGATACAGGGAGGATCTTGTGACTTTGGGTTTCATGTCATAAGTGATACAGGGAGATGGGAAATTCACCTAGTGTTATGTTGCTGGAGTTACAGTGTTCTTGTGACTGACACAACTTACATATTTATTGAGAGCAGCCCTGGGGAGAAGGACCTGGGGATGTTTGAGGAGAAGCTCAGTGTGACCCAGTGGTGTGTACGTGCAACTCATAAAGACAAACGTGCCCTGGGCTGCATCTGAAGCAGCATGGGCAGCAGGTCAAGGGAGGGGATTCTGACTCTCTGCTCTGTCTTTGTGACACCCCACCTGGAGTGCTGCATCCAACTCTGGGACCCACAACAAAAGAATGAGATCGACCTACTGGAGTGGCAGAGGGGCTGGAATGAGACTGTGTGGTCCCTTCCAGCCCAAACCACTCAATGACACTGAGAACAGAAGAGGGGAAAATAAGTATGATAAGTACCAATTAATGAAACTGCTGTAGGACTACATAACCAGCCATCTGCTGTTTCAATTCCAGGTTATGTTCAAGGACATTACTTGACTAACAGTAAACAAAGAAAAGTAATTCCCTTGCAAAGTACCATTTTATCCATTTTGTACATGTGTAAATGGATTTAAATTGCTGTTTGTGTGAAAGAAAGCTCAGAATAAAGAATCTTCGCTTGGTGGTACCGATCTATGAGCTGTATTGTTTTTGAACATGAATGTGTCGTGTCTTCTCTCTTCGTCCCTGCAAAAGGATGATGTTGACCGCGCTTACTTTGCGGTGTTTGATGGCCATGGTGGAGTGGATGCTGCTAATTACTCAGCAACCCATTTACATGTAAACGTTGGGTTTCATGAAGAGATTGTTAAGAATCCAGCTGAGGCCTTGAAATGCTCTTTCCAGAAAACAGATGAAATGTTTCTTTTCAAAGCCAAGAGAGAGGTGAGTGGGTAAAGATTAATTCCATTGTATTTAAGTAACACTGAGAACTGTTGGACGATGTGTTGCCCAGAAATCCAGAAAATTCTGACTGTACAATTTCTTTGAATCACTGGCTTCTTTGTAAAATTATGCTACATGTAAAGGTTTTTTTTGATCAAGTTATTTCTTATTTTGAGGAAAATCAAAATGACGGTTCTTGAAAGTTCAGGATGAGTAACTGAAAAGAGATGTTAAAGTGGTTTAAATGTTTCTGACATACCAATTATTTGAGAGAACACTGCTACCTCTTTGCCTAAATTGGGCAGCCTTTAGATGTTCTATTTTTCTACCTCTTACCTTGAAAAGATATTTCTCTCTTCCTTATAATATGGTCACTATCTTCCTCTTTCCTGTGCCACCATTAGTGTCAGAGGTGGTTGTAAGTGAAAAAAGAATTCTGTTATTTAAATCAGACTCATCAGTTCATTAAACTTATTTATCAGCTTTGAATCAAGTTGGTACGATGAACATTCTTTCTTCAAATCTGTATAATGGAAGGATGGTTTATTACACAGTTTGAGAACTCTTTTATTATGGCAGTATAGGGAAGTATTCATGGTTAATCTGTCAATCAGGTATAAAAGAGGGACCAGCATCTCTGTGAGGTCTGAATCACTTATCTGGGACAGTTAATTCTTTCCTTTGTTGACATTCTTATTTAAATACCCAAGGATAAAGGGATCTATGCAGAGCAAGGTGTCTGTAGTTTCTAGTGTTAGAGTGGAAGATGTGAAAGGGATTGGAGAGACCTGTGTGTGTTTGTGAAATGTTCGTAGTACTGAAATTCAGATCCTCTTGCTTTTCTGTGTCTCTGTGTTTTAAACAATAGAGCTCTTGTTCTCCTAGATCAGTTTTGAAATTAATAGCAGAGAAGGAAGAACATAATGGAGGCCGTATTAACCACCTACATGCTAGAAAATATGTTTATAAATAGTTTACTGCAACTCTGTCTACTATCTTGTACCTTTTTTCATGTAACTGAATTAGGATTAGCAGGTCTACTCTGCTACATTTAGTGTGATTAAACCTAAGTTTACAATATTGACATTACATCCCAGTAGGGCATGTTGAGCGTTCACCAGACATCCTTGTTTCCTTCTCCAGAAGCTGCGGAGTGGCACAACAGGTGTATCTGCGTTGATTGTAGGGAACAAGCTGCACATAGCATGGCTGGGGGACTCACAGGTGATGCTGGTGCAGCAAGGGAAAGCTGTGACATTAATGGAACCTCACAAACCAGAAAGAGAAGTAAGTCCGTCTGGTTAATTTTTCTCCTAAGTGTGTGTTGTCACAATCTCTCATGAAACCTTTTTAGAATCAAGCCTTCTTAAGTGTTTGGTGCTGTACATAATTACATATATTGTATGGTAGGATCTGGAGAATCAACAGGGGGTTTTTTGCATACACTCCTGTGTCTTGACAGGATGATTCTTACACCTTGACTGCTTGAAAGTACTGATGGTACTGGTAGTTCTGACTTCAGTTCCTGCTCAGACTGTCTATTCAAAATTTGTAGTAATTAAAGACTTTCACAGAATTTTTGTGTGTGAATTTAAATCTGCCTATTTCAAAATAACTTACTATTTTGAGATTAATAGCTATTTAAAATGTTGTCATAATGCAAGTCTCACAGTATGCGGTACTGTCAATGAAAAGCTAACGCTAATCCACTGGCCTAACTGGCTTAAAGTGTATTTCATTTCCTATCTGTTTTAAATAGCCAGATGTTTTATTACATGAAATTGGATGGGAGCCTTGCAAGTTTAGCTGGCATTGCATGACCCTTTGTCTTCATTGCATAAATATTTGTAATAACTGAGTAGTTAAAGAAGTATCAGGGCAAATGCCGTTGTTACTTTGCCTAGTTATCTTACATATCATTCCAAATATACTTACCCAATTGCTGTATGGGGTGGCAAGAAGTGGAAGGAAGGAGTACTCATCCATATGGGAAAGATCATGATAATGATCTTCAATTCAGAAACTTAAGAATTCTGCTTTTTTTGTAGCCAAGCTTAGCATGGTTGGGAAGAAGTGGCTTGTTTCCAGTAACCCTAAGTGCATGTTTCTGCAGTGGATTCTGCTATGTGTGCTTAATATACAGAGTAGAAATACAGAAGCTGAAACAGCATAAAAAGTGTATTCCACTGTTTTTCAGGATGAGAGAGCACGGATAGAGACTCTGGGTGGCTGTGTGACCTACATGGACTGCTGGCGGGTTAATGGTACCTTGGCTGTGTCCAGAGCAATTGGTAAGATAAACCATCAGAATTAGTAGATGTCAGATTATATTTGATTGAATACACGACCTGAGATTGCAAATGGTATTTTGCTCAGCATCAACCACATAATAAACAACTCTTACTCTCTTTCCCATAAGGCAAACTAGAGGACTTGCATGGCCTGCAGATGCATCATGTTATTGGTTTTACCGTGAGCGTAGGATATTCTTTTATTTTACCTACTAGCCATGATAATCCTAATTATTTTCTACTTCCAGGTTTTTTGCTTCTTATAGATGCCTTTGATACTGTGGTGTTTTACAGTAGTTTAACAAATGTGTAGCGTTTAATTTGTAAAAGTGGATGAAGCAATAAATGTTTATCTGTTCTTCTTTATGTGCCTGAATATCTGCTTTGTGAGGGGTTTTGTTCACTTTAATATGCATGTATCTTTCTCCTTGACTGTGGATCTTTCTCTTTCAAATCACACATATCCAGCAATTTAGGGTATTTTAATTTTAGTATTCCAGAATCTTATTAAACAAGCTTAGTTTGCTGTTAACCAATTAGGACAAAAAGAGAAAAAAACCTGGGCAATACAGTAGATAACTATGATGTATGAGTGGAAGCTAATTAGTATAAATTTGTATTAATACTATTTGGATTGGGAGCAACCCATGTTTACTAAGTATGTCCATATAAAACTGATGAACTACACACAGATTCTGATGACATTGTGCTGTATATCTGTATAGCTGAGAAAAATCTTATTTTCGTAGCATGCTGAAGGCTGTACAAGAGGCACACCTGCAAAATGAAGGCCTGACCATCTCCTTGCACAAATATATTTCTGGGAGAAAAAACTTAGTAATAATTTCTTTAGTTTCCCTGCAAAATTAGGAAAGCGTAAATTAAAGCAACCCACTGGATTTAGGTAGGTTCCAAGTGTTCTTAAAGCAACAAAGATCTACCCTGCTTATTCCATAGCTTTTGACTACCCTTGTCTGCATCAGGTTCCTCTGAAATATGACCTGGCTGTCCTTGAGGACAGTAAAAGCAGTTGGTGGGTGAAGAAGTACCTGTTAACGTTTGAAGTAATAAAGCCCTTGTTTTGATTGATTGTCTCAGGTGACATATGCCAGAAGCCCTATATCTCTGGGGATGCAGATGGAGATTCCTTTGAGCTGACTGGTTCAGAAGATTACTTGCTCCTGGCCTGCGATGGATTCTTTGATGCCATCAAGCCCTATGAGGTTGTAGACTTGGTCCTGGACCATTTAATGCAGACCGAAGGAGAGGGGCTCAAAGCAGCAGAAAGACTGGTGGCTGCTGCCAAGGAGAACGGATCCAGTGACAACATCACTGTTCTGGTGGTGTTCTTGAGGCATCCTCAGGACATCTTGGCAGACTGCCTCAGAGACCCGAAGAGCCTTGGGGCTGATGGTGATACTCAGAGCTCACCCTTTAATTTCCTTGGCTGCAAGGCAGCAGCCACACAATGACAGAGTCTGTTTAGTCCAGAATGTTCATATAAATTCATATAAGGAACTGCTTTCCCCTGAAGAAGCCTCTAATACACTAGGAAAAATGTATCAGGAAAAAATGACAAATGGACAAACATGGAACAGAAAGGCAAGGCCCTTTTTACTATGTTCCCATTTGTCTTTTCCTTCCTTCCTTCCTTCTTTCCTTCCCACTCCCTTCAAAAAACACTGAGGAGATGTGGCAGTCTGTACAGTTATTTCATCTCTGGGAGCAGACACTCAAGTGTGTCCCAGTGCTGCTGGTCATATCCCTCTGCCCTGGAAGTGGTAAGAGACCATAATATGCATAAGCTAATGGGTAAGAATACCTGTTTATGAATTCTGAGTGAAAATTTAAATTAGTGCTTAGAAAGAACACTGTCTGTGGTGTTTAATTGTGATGTTACTTTGGAGGTTGGAGGGGAGAAGCTGTTTCCATCACAGAAACCTTTTTCCTGTGTGTGTTCTGTATGAATAGGCTTGATGTGTGAGGGACTGGGTGACCAGAGTGCTGTGTGAGGTGCTTTTGGTTTGTACCAAAGATGATATTACAAGAACGGTGCAGCCTCCTTATTCAAACAGAAACATTTTAATTTTGTGTGTATGGAGAGCAAAAATGAAAACTGGATGCTCCTGAAAAAGAGCAGGAAAGCTAACAAGAAATATCCCAGGGAAAATTGTAGAAAAATGACTGCTTTCTGTGATGCTATGGTTTATAAACTGGAATTTGATATTTAACTGCAGTGGATTGTTCTCCCTAAACAAACTTGCTTTATTGGCTGTTTGGCAACCTGAAAAGAAAGGACCCCTCATGTTTTATTTGAGAGAGATCTTTACAGTATGTGTGCTCAAGCAGGTACATGTGCTCTTCCTGCCACTATTTTGTGTGCTATAACAAAGGAGAATTTTAGTTTTATTTGAAGTGGTTTTGTTAATTTTCTGAACTTTACAGTTGGAGGAATGTTTTACAGTGTTACTTTATTTTGTTGTGGTTTTTATTTAAACTGGAATTTTGAAGTGTCTCTGTCTTTATTTCTGGTATAAAAAACTGACTACCCTCCAGTGCCTTAAATCTTTCACCCAAGGATTTGCTGGCTGCCTGTCACATGATAAGCCAGCTTTTACTGTTTTTAAAATGTGAGTTTTTTATTTCATTAATGCACTTAAATGTTTCAGCTTTGTGAATTATTGTAGTGGTAACTAGGTTTCAAGAAAATATGTCTTTCCTTGTTGCCAAATGTTGTGGCTTGCAGTAAAAGCTTCACTTGAATTACTCCCTGCCCAGTGCAAAAAGCTGTAGTGAGTTAATCATAAAGTAACAATCTGAGTCACCATGGCTTTCATGTAAAAACAAGTAACTTCTGACCTTCACAAGAAAATTCAGTAACACAAACTAGAAACAGTGTAGTTTTTATAATACATGGCTAATTTGGCCTTACTTCCTGAACCTTTGGGGGTCTAGATAACTTTCTTAGGAATTGTGAAGCTCAGAGGATGAAAGTGTCTTAATGAGTGTGGAAGGTGTTGCACAACTGTGCCATTCATTCCGTGCTAGAGCCTCTGGTTGTGTTTTGTCTTGCCTGGCTCGCAGGACTCAGCAAGATCTGAAGTCTCAATGGTAAATCTGTTATTAATTTCAGTGTCTAAACAAAAAGTGCTTTGCATCTAGCAGCAAAATTGTAAGCCTGACTTAGAAGCACGTGTCATTGCAATTTATCAGTCCTGATGATTAAAATATGTTGAACATTAATGTTGCTTAGGAAGGAAGTTTAGGTAGAAGGGGTGGCTCAGGGGAAGAACAGAGCAGCATTGGTTGTGTCCCCACGTCTCTGGATCATTGACTGCTGTGGAGCACTGCAGTGACCTGAGCTGAGGTTTGTGCTTGAATACTGCAGATGATCTTATGGTTTGATGTAGGAACTGCTCAGTGAACTCCTCTCTTGTGACACAGCAGCTGAGAGAATGACTGCCTTGCTTTGCTATGCAACAACAGGAGCTTTTCCTCTGAAAAGAATATAAGCAGTTTTCCATCCTACATTTTGGTGTCCTAAAATATGTGGGGAAGGCTTTCTGTGATGGCAGCCTGGGAGGGTCAGTATCAGTTTTTGTAGTGAACCTACTTCAGTTTAAGAAAGTCCTGTGCAGTAATCCCATTGGATTTATCATCTCATCTCTCTTTGATTTCTAGCCCAGATATTCAATGTCATGCTAAATTCTGATGACCAGTAGTGCCTCTTGTGCCTTGGCAATAGTTGTCAGTATTAATATGGTAAGAATCACACAGAATTGTTTGATTTCATTGCTATCTGAGGTTTATTAGGAGAGGGGGAAGCTATTGTATTCATGAAGGGAGGTGTGAAATGTTGGTAAGTTCATGATATGGTTTAGTAGTTTCTGAAATTTGCCAAACTTCCTCAAAGGTGAAGGGGGCTGAACAAGCCAAATTCTTTGGGGTCGTCCTTTTGTTTCAACCTCTCCTGGGCAGGTTTGCATTACAGAGGAAACAAAGTCTTGAGTGGATGGATACTTACAGTTTTGTGGGAATATCCTTGGTTGTTTCAAATTTGATAGTTTTTATTTTATGGGGAGCTGAGTGAAATGGGCCTTTAGAAAGCTGTCTGTATCAATCAAAAAATCCAATTCTCAAGCTATACCCTAGGGAAGAAACTCTGCGTTCTGCGAAGCTATTCCCATATATAGGTGTGTTCATTCTGAATGACTTAGTGCCTCATTTCTTTGAGATGTCTTTGGGAACTCAGACAGATTGCAGTGTGGATTAAAAGTATTTCATTTTCAGAGACTTCTTACTAGCTTTACAAAGTCTAGTCATGTCTGCAGGTGTTGTAATGGGTCAAAAGTCCTATCAGTAGAATAAATAAGTCTTTAAATGTAATTTACAAGAAAATCCCAAATACAGTGTTGGGGAGAAATAGATTTTGGTGATGTCTTATCTATTCTTGACAGCCTGTTCAAAACCTATGGAACCTTGTTAGGTTTTTTGTTTTGTTTTGTTTTAAACTAAAAAAAAAATTTCGATTTGATATTGAAAGTAAGACACAGGATGCAAGTATGGATTTTGGAAGTGCACTTCTAAAATGATCATCAGGATGGCCTTATCCTTGGGATGGCAGTGATACAAGAAATCAATTTGGGTTTCACTTTTCATTTTGGTATCAGTTGTAGAAGCCACAGTGCCTAATGCACAATACTGTTACAAGGAAAACCACTGATATGGGTGGTGAGGAGAGAGGGGAAGGAGCTCTAGCAGAAGGTATGAAATTGAACTAAATAGTTCAAAATATGGAATGATGCTATGTGTTGAATTTACAGTACTAATCTGCTATGTTAGCTTTTCTTATCTTTTCTCTTAAAGCTTCTTGGATTTCTGGTGTTGACTGCTCTGTTTTCCTTCCCTCCTTTCGTTAAAAGTAATATCTAATTTTGATGAGAGAATGCTCTGGCCTCTCTGGGCCTTTCCAGTGTTATCTACAATATGTTAAAACTTGTCCACCAGTGTCAAATCAACTACTGACAAATTGACTAATTTACGTGTTTTCATGTTGTCTTTCTGATGGGCCTTCAGCAAAAGCAGTTCTTGAGTTTAGCCAAAACCTTTGAGGCTGCAGAAGTTAGCTGAAGGATTCAAGACAAATGTTCAATGAAAAATGAAAGTGTTTTCATGTCTTACTAAGCTCAAAATGACCATCTGCTGCTGCATTCTAGCACCTACCATAAGAAAAATTGCTTTAAAGGAGCCTGAGTTTTTAAAACCAAGCACACTTAAATTTTTATGTTGTTTGATTGGAAACTGACTTTTGTCAATTATTTAGCGGGTATCAAATATCTCTTTAGCTTATGGCTAATTCATACTTCTACCTTCCCTTCCTTGCCTCATCTTCTCCTACAAAGATACATACCTAAGGCAGTGAAATATTCTGGATCTGACATAGACAAGATTAAAATTTTACAAATTACATTTGTTGGGGTGGTTAATTTTGGCTTTTTTATTTTTTCCCCTGAGAAATACATATGGTAGAAATGCAGGCAAATTTTTAGAACAGAGGGAGATTAAGTAAAATCCACCCTCTAAGTGATGGAGGAGTGAAAGAGAGAGACAGGAATGCATTTAAGTATTATTAATGCCTATTTTAAAAAGGAAGTGGGCTGGAAAATGGATCTACAAATGTCAGTTCTTTAAAGCGAAATACCAGCGCTTGAAAGAATTAGAAACACACCCATTAAAAAGGCAGAACTCGGCTGAGGCCACTCTGTCTTCAAACAGCCAAGGGAGGAATCACCCTGAATGTGTCCAAGGTGACTTACTGTGACCCCTCAGCACTGCCTGGGAAGCAAATGCTACTAAATGGATTTTTCCAAGCATCCTCCCGTGTAAGGTGGTGCTGAGAGGGAGGTCCAGGCTCTGCAGCTCCTGGTCACCCTGCAAGTGCAGCTGGAGGAACCGCCCTGGGGCGTGTCCCTGAGCTCTGGAGATGAGTAATTGGGCATGGAGTGCTTCAGGAGAGTTGGCACTTGAATAGTCTTAATCACAGTGATGACTTTAATAGCATTTAATAGATACTTATTGGAATTCAGAGTCAGATGCAATACTGCTCTTTTAAAAATCACTTCCAATGCCATTAACTTTCTGTCATGAAGAGCACTAAAATTTCCATTTTCCAGTTGGATGTTGCGAAAAGTGCTTCTCTTGCTTTCTCAGTTCTGGAGATAAGTTGGCTGTCTGCACTGGAAAACCCATTTTCAGTTGGTAGCTTAAAGCAGCTGTTTGGGATTGGTTCCCTCCCAGGCAGTCCCTTAAAAACTAACAAAAAGGTGTTTCCAAAAGAGGTGGCTGAGGAACACAGATAATTGGAAATGGTGGTGCACTAAAGGTAACCAGCAAATACCCTCAATCTATATAGGACATAATCAGTGAAGTCTAAATTAATATTCCAGCTTCACTCTTTGTGTAAGTTTGACTCTGTTGGGTAAATTACTCGTGTTCTTGTGGATGCAGGTACTGAATGCACAGTACCAGCCAGGGTCTGTTTCTAGTCTTATAGTACTGAAGTATCAAGCAAATGCTTTAGGGAGAAGGTGGGGCAATGTTAGCCACAACAGAGCAGATTGCAGATGATTCATGGATAATTTAGCTCTAGTTAAGCCTGAATTAAATTTCCCTGCTTAGTTCTATTACTGTCCCTTTTGCAATTCAGCCTGCAGACAAAATCGTACTAGGAAGAAGTGGTCCATTCCCCTTTTTGAGGAGCAAACCTTCCTGATGAACAAAATTCCATCCAGGAAGGGCTGGAGGTTGAGAAAAATGAGCTTTTAAATGTGTACAAACCTTCCCAATCTGCATGAAGTCATGTATTTTCTCTAAACATAAGTTTATAGCACTGCTGAAAAGCAGTGGGGTTTCTGCCAAGCTCATCATAACCTTTCAAACAGCACCAAAACCAAGAGGCTGGTCCTCTCCATGCTAATAAATTGAGCCTCTAAACCAGCAGCCCTGTGGAGTATTTGTTTTGCAGCGTTGGCAGCTCTGAACTAAGCCAGACACTTTTTGCATGTGTTTTGCTTGGTTTTAATATGTTTCTTGGGTTTTATTTTATCTAAAGCTATTTTTATTGTTATCAGTCATGTCAGCTGAAAAGTAATCAAATGGAAACATGAAGGAAGGACTGGACCTCTGAACACACCTGTCTGTCATAGACACTTACTAAAATATTGCCTTCAAAGGAGCTGGTAGGTTCTTGTGATAGATAACCTTATGTCTGTATGGAACAGGAACCCAAAATCTTACAGAGAATCACTTAAGCCTTTATTTTGGTGTTACCCCTCAGCCTGAACACTCCCAAGCCACGCAGTGTTCCTGGTTTAACGTGTTTTCCAAGCTGCTGCTGGTGCACACAAGAGTAAACAAGACACAGCTGTGTTGGCCACATAGAAAATTTAGTCAGACACAGCTTTTGTTAAAAAGAAGAGGACAAAGTCAATAGGAAAAGAGATGTTTTCAAGCTTCTTGGAATGCAAACAATGAAATAAAAAAGAGCAGCCTTGAAGAGCTGGCAGTGCACTGTCTGCTGAACACCACTGTTTTAAGCAAATGAATTCGGCTGCTTTGTAATGTCTGCTTTATTTTGATAACAAACTCCTCTCAGAGTTTTATATCTTACTGTATGCTTTTAGTCTGAAGAGAGAAGATACGTTCAGTTCCTTAGGAAGTTGAATATATCTGTGCTTTCTGACTAGTTAGATTATGATTATTGATTGCTAATTGCCAGGGGACATTAATGTATCGAGTACTGAACTTGTTAATCATTAAATGGTTTTGAATTTCCATGCACATGGACTTCATTAGTCCTTCCTGATCTACTGGGTCACTCCTTGAAGTTACTTATCATTTTTGAGGCAATACATTAGGCATATGGAAGGTTTGTTGCTTTGGCAAATGGAGCTGGAAGGGGTGACTGTCATTCCCTCTAGGAACTATTTATCCTTTTATCTAAGCAATGATGGTTCTTTTTGGATGTTCAAGGATAAAGAGATAACAGCTACGAAACTAGATTGATCCAATGGGGAGCTTCTCAGGGCAATAAAATACTATGATTTCCTTTTTTTCATGCTGCCCTTCTGAATTTTGTTACAAGGCATTTGCTGAATACTGAATGATTAATGCTGCTTTTTTTTGCTCTTTTTTTCACTTTTTTTTTTGTTTGTTTCATCTTGTTTAATAATAGCAAGATATTTGTTTTATTGGGGCTTAAAACTTTATACTGGCCTCTTTTTTTGTCAGTATAAAGTTTTAACTCTAAGTCCTTTTAACTTAATAACATTAACTACTTCCAACTTCCTCTTCTGAAAGTCAGTTCTGCTATATCTCCTCCTTGTTCTCTTCCCAATTTTCTCTCTTCTATCTTTTATGTCCTTTTACATTGTTATACCCCACCCCCTCTCCCCAAAATGGTGCTTCTTAGATTGTAAACTCTGTTAGCTGTTAAGTTAGTTTAGTTGCCATGTTATAATTTTAATTTCATCTGTGTCCATAGTGAACGTGGTCCAATCTTTGGAGGCCTGCAACACCAAGAGTGTAAAAAGTGCCATGTCAGCTAGGAAGATGAGACTACAATAGCTGTTGTGTCTTTGGCATGGACCAGTATTGGATGTCTAAGAAGAAAATCCTGTTATTTGCATGTTATTCCATAGGAATACTTTAGCTTATTTCAGGTAACAGTAGCTCTCATCCTGGTTACAGGACTTAAGAAACATTCTTGTCTCTGTAGTTCCCTGTTCCTGCAGATTGTTTTCAAACATTTGCACTGTTTAGAGTGGGGGAAAAGTTTTCTGACTTCCTTCACCTCCTCAGCTCTCTCTCACCCCAGCTGGCTGAGCAGACAGGCTGGTAACGGAGCACCAGCTTCTCAGCCCTCCAGTCAGTGTCATTCTTCAGGGTCTGCTCTGTAAGGTAATGTCAGTCCTGTGCTTATGTAGTGGTAAGTTAGACCTCTGTGACTACTCCTGCTGACTTAAAAAATATGTGTTCTTATCAGTATTAACATAGTACAAGAGCAGAGCTGTTGCTTAGGCACGTTTCTCAGCACTGTGTTGGCTAATGAACCTTGAATGAAAGAAAGGGGGCCAGTGACTCTGAAATAGGAGCTGTTAGCCAAGTATTGTAGAATATAGTCCTTATTTATTTTGTATGCTCATCTGCACTTGTGACCCTGAGCAGAAAAGCTGCAGTACAGCAGGTTTTATAAGCTGTGGCTTAACCAGTTATCTAGTCTCTTAAAACTTATTTAAACTGGCTGGTTTTATGCGCAGGTCAGAACCCTGTTGTCGTTGATCGTTAAATGCTATGCATATTGTACTTTCATTTACATGGGTTGTTCTAATAGTGCTTGTGTGTATTATGCTACATTGCCATATTTTTTTATATATGTATGTATTGCATGAGGCTTAATTGGGGGTTTTTGTATTGTCACTTTTGTATTCACACAGTGCCTCATGTATCTATTTGCATATTGCAAGAAATTGTTTCAAAGCAGTGATTGGAAACTGGTGGGGATAAGAACTCACCGCTGTAGGATCTGATGTTTCTGAAGTATTAATAAAGTATAGTGATTCAAAGCACTGTTTGTTTCTTTCCTTAAATATATTTTTCATTTTAATACTGCAAGTAGCTGGATCCACAGTGGTCTTGTTGCATATCTTTGAGTGGTTTACCCTGTCACCACATCTTACCTTCTTCCACAGGGCTTTTCTGGGAAAGAGACCAGTGGAAGCACTAAAAGCGTGCTTGCTTGAAAAGATGAATGTCACTAAAACTATCTTGTATTGTTTACCTCCAATTCATGGATTTGATCTGTTTTCTTTTGTTCCTTTTACCAGCTGGCCACAGTAACAAAGCAGGTTAAATTGAGCATATGCTATATGTCTTACAGTAATGGGATAATGATCTGAAAGACCCTGTTGCAGCAGAGGTTATGCCAATTTTTGTTCACTTGCACACTAGTTAAGGAAGTGGTTTTTAACTGCTGAAGCGGAAGGATGGAGAATGAATTCTTAGAGTATGTTAGGGCTGATTTACTACAGAACATAGTTACCATCCTTCTTAGAACTTCCTCTATCAGCATATAAGTATGACTTGGAAGCTAAGCTAACGTGGGATAGTTACTGAAGTGCAGGTGTTCATGTCCTCAGGAAGACATGTCAGGAAGAGCAGCACAGAGGTGGGAGACTTGACAGAAGGCAACCTTTAACAGTCTTAGCGATCTGAGAGATGCAGTCTTTCAGGCAGTTTGTCTAAATGCTTATGTATTTATTCCAGTGAAGAAGAAAAGAAAAGTGTACTAAGAACCCAGGAGGCTGCATCAGAGGGAAGCAGATAAAGGATTTCTTGAAATTCAAAAGTAAGTATAGCCATAATGAGTCAGCAGGTAGATTCTGGTCAAGATGCTGTGGGCGTGCTTGATCGTACTTCAGATCAAACACCAAATCTCTTGAAAATATCTTCCGTTTCATGGTTCTAAAGGTTTTTTGGGTTTGTTTTTATTTTATTTTTTTAACAGTAAGAATTTCAGGAGTGAAAATTCACTTGTGATAATCTGTAAAAGAGCAGCAAATTCTCAGAAAAGTGTAGAGTGGGGATTTGCTTGACTGGGTTTAGCAGCAGTTTCCCAGCCTGTGATGCACTGAGCTCACCAGGGAACATAAGCAGCAGCTGCCTGCCACTGTTTTGTGGTTTTGTAACGCAGCAATGGGAATCCATCATCCAGGTAACTCCACAGTCCAAATGCAGCTACAGCTGATTTTTGCCAGTGACAATACAGAGCTGAACAAAGTCACTCCCATGTCTCGTAGGCATCCCTGGCACTTCCTAGCAGAGGGTGCTGCCTTTACATAGCTCTGAGCCCATTCCAGATGAGTTGAGAACAGGACTGGACTATTGTTTTTCCTTTCTGGTACCCAACACTTGCTTTACTTTTGAATAGTAGAAGGTGAAATGCAGACATTGGCGATTCTTGGCTGTGCTGTCTTACTGCCACTGTTTTCTTTCTCATATAGATCTCCAGCAGCCCATGTGTTCAGTGTGGGCTCAGAGCCAATCTTCTGCTCCTGTCCCAGTGTTTGCAGGTTCTGTTGCTGGTGGGTTTGAGGAAGAAGCAATCAATAGGCCTATGGAAGTGAATGTAAAACTTTGATTTAAAGCTACATGAAGCTAAACTTAGGTGTCATTGATGGGGTTCATGACACAAAAGCATTATCCACCTTGATTGTTTGAGCAAGGAATAGCAAGTCTTCATGTCCTATTCACCTACTCTAATTGGATGTATGTTTCTTTGTGGAAAATGTGCTGTGAAATCTGTAGCCACTCATTTCCTAGACTGTAGGAAATACTGAAATAACTGTGGTGATGAGGCAGATGTTTCTGTTTCAGCCTGAATTAGTGACTGAGGCAACACAAATGAGGGCTGTTTCATTCTTCTAGAGCTGCTCAGTTTACCTTGACCAGTATTTGCTGATTTCATCAACGTTCTCTTCAAACTTTACTGGGGGTTGCTATGCAGAAATAAATTCTTTGGCTCATCGTGGTTTGATCCCAGCTGGCAACTAAGTACCATGCAGCTGCTCCCTCCCTCTCCCCTGCCCAACCCCCAGGCAGGAAGAGAAGGGGGGGAAAAATTTAAAACTTGTGGGTTGGGATAAGAACGGTTTAATAATTGAAACAAAAGGAAATATAACAAAAATTATAATAATAAAAATAATTTTAATTAAAAATTGAGAGAGAGAGGAGCATAAACCAAGTGAAACAAGTGATGCACAACACAATTGCTGAGCACCCACTGACTGATGCCCAGCCTGTCTCTGGGCAGAGATCCCCCCTTCCTGGCCAGCTCCCCCTGGTTCATACACTGGGGATGATGTTCTGTGGTATGGAATAGCCCTTTGGCCAGTTTGGATCAGCTGTCCTGGCCATGCTCCCTCTCAGCTTCTCCTGCACTTCCTCACTGGCAGAGCACGGAGACTGACACAGAGTAAGCACTGCTTAGCAACAACTATAACATCAGTGTGTTATCAGCAGTGTTTTCACACTGAATCCAAAACACACAGCACTGTACCAGCTTCTACAAAAAGAATTAACTCTCCCAGCTGAAACCAGGGCGCAGCTCTACCAACAGCCTGTCCTTTCCACCTGGGAAATGGAGTGAGCAGAAGTGCTTCTTCAGGGACTGGGAGAACTTTTAGAAATATGGGCTCTCCTCCAGTAATGCAGACTTCACATGTGTCTGCTCTTGGTGAGGGCCAGTTAAAGTGTTTTAAGTGCATCTAGATCAGGTTTGCTATTCAGATAGCACTAATGTGGATTACAGGCTTTCATCTTACTATCTCAAATTTTTTGTTTTTTTTTTTAAAGAAATCAAGCCTAACCTTGAATATGTCATGCAGAAAGTTCCTTGTGAGTGACTATAATGGGTATTTACCTGTTTCACCAAACTGACAATGCAGTTTTGCACATGTAACTATGCATGTGTCTTACAGTCAATATCTCTTACATAAAAAAAACCAACACAAACAAACTTGGATTTTTTCCAAAGTGTTAAGCTGTTCTTGCACTTTTCTGGTTTGGATATCTAACAAAATCTGTTACCTGCTGTGTTATAGTAAATCTTAATATCTTGTTAGATGCTTTTTGATACTTGTGTTTTGCTTTGTTGGGGTTTTATTTTACTGAAGTCAAAATGTTTTGAAGTTTGGGTTTGCCAGTTCCCATGTTATGTTGAGCTATTTGGAAAGAATCTTAAGCTCTCATTAGAATGAGAAAATATTTAAATGTTTAAATGCTGCAGCTGTTATCTAGCCTTCAAATAGAAGTAGCTTTTGGAAAGAGCTATTTTGAACATGCCTTGACAAGGATAAGCCTGCTCATTTTATACAAGAGTTCAGTGTATGCTTGAGGCATACAGTAAGGCAAACCCAAGTCTTTTGCATAGCCTAAAAGAAAGAATTCTAGCTATGTTGTGCTGAGCCAGCACTTCAGGCTGGTGATGTTCTGTTTTCCCTGGAAAAGGCTGTATGAGCCGTAGAAAAGGGAGTTCCCACGTCATATTCCAAGCTGTGGAGTAGGCCTTCCAGGAAAAGCCTGTGAGTTCCTTGGACCCAGCCTGATTTTCTGCGTAGACCTTCTGTTCTGAGCCCTCCCCGTGCCCGGACACCGCTGCTGTCCCCAGGGAAGGCAGGAGGGGCTCGGTGTGGAAGAGCCAAAGGGTTCTGCAGGTGGCGAATGTTCTCCCCGGGTCTGTGTGCCACCCCTAGAGGGCTCCCGCCTCCCTTCGGCCAGAGAGAGAACCAAAAGCCATGGGAAAGGGGGCAGGATCTTGGCCATGGCCACAGACTCCTCAGAAGAGCCCTCTGCATACTGTGCCATCCCCTTAATATTTTCATCTCACGGGTCACTGGAAAGCTGAGTGGGAAATGTTTCTTTGTGTGATATTACCTTCCTTCCTTCCCCGTGCCTTTTAAGAAGTTGCAGTGTTTCTGGCATTCATTCTGTGGTTTGCTTTTTACTGGTTAGAATTCAAGTTGCTGGTTCAGGCTTGGGCCCAGCTGCTCAATATCAGACCTCTGATAACAGGCAGCAGCAGTAATTTGGGGAGAGTGCAAAAAGCCTTTTAAATGGGAGACAAGTAATAAATCATTCATGTTAAGAGTGGGACTAAAGTATAGGTTAGAATAATATTCTTTTCTGCATCTCTTAGTTGAGATTGAAAAACTCTGAAGCCTTGTTTCTCTTTATATAAGACATAAAAGGTAATTCTCTGTGTGTTTTTCAGGCTACAAGAGACAACTTTCTTTCAGTTGACAGCACAGTTCCTTTATGAAACCAAGTTCTGGTGGCAGTGTGGGGAAAGGACAAAAACATTTAACAGTGGATAAGAAGACTCTTCAGGCTTTCTGTATAATTAATTATAGTCATTTAAAATCTTGAGCAAAGTCTATGTTTGGAGAAGTTCTAAGTTATAATTAAGCCGAGCTGGCAGTGATGGATCTAATTGCTGGGTTGCAGATGGGCGCAGGTAAGGCGAGTTGGGCCACTGACATCAGATATTTCACTTAGTTGTTTTCTGTTGATGCAGCTGATTCCACACAACCGTTCCAGCAGCTGGAATGACCGACATGGGTTGAAGTGTGGATGCACATCCAGAGTTTTCCCTGACTGGCTGAAGATCATTGGCCTTTAAAGGTACTGTGTCCTTAGTGCTGGCTCTCAAAAGATGCCCTGAAGCTGTTCCAGCCCTGTTGAACCCCTGCTAGGAGGGACTTGAGATGGGAGAATGAGTCAGGCACTGAAATGGCTCTGCCAGTTCCTGTTTTCTATCGGATCAGTCACCTGAAGCCTTGTATCTTTCAGAAGAACCGAGATGTTGCCGTTGAGACAAAGATCAAATTCAACAGTGCTGGGAGGCTTTGGTGAGTCTGCTTTTAAAAACAGAGTAATTCTGGCCTTCTCTCTGTCCCACCTTCCAATGGATTTCCATGTCTTCAAAATGTTAGAAGTATCAAATCATACATGGATAGACCTTCCTCTTACTACACATCAAACACTGGTTGCCTGTACCATTTTTAGTGTCCCAATGAATCAGGACACTAAAGTGAAGATCAAACCCCCCAGTATTAATGTTGCATTTAAGGTCTAAATACAGTGTGTTTAGAAATTACCAGCTGAACCACTGGAACAATGTTCCTGCTGCACAGTGCACTGATACTAACCAGGAAATTATAAGGAAAGCATTTCAAGTGCTCAGTTTTATACTGATGCTAAATCTTTGAAAAATAGTTTAATCTTCCCCCCCACCACCTCCCCAGTATGTTTTTCCTCCTGGAAAAATTTATAAAGCTGTTTTTTGCCTTAATTGTAGCATTTCAATTTTTGCCTTGGTTTTGCTTGCTTTCTAAGGTTCTCAGTCTTAGCCCCTTTGTAACTGGTGGCTTTTACTTTTTTATTTCTTTGGTAATGCTGGCAAAAGATTGGCATCTGCAGGGTAAAATAGACATAGTGGGGGTCCAAGCAATGCAGTAGTTTTTAGGTTGAGGTAGTTTAAGGAAAAGTTAACGAATAAACCCTAATACAAATACTAATGAAAACTGTTGGTTTCTTTGCCCTACTAATAACGTAATAACTAATAACCTTTCGTAATGGGAAGACATGTTGCATACCCCTGCCATTAGCAAATTGTTTTCTAATATTTTCTTGTTAATGAAATTTTAAGTCAGTGAGCTATTTCCAATAGCAGTTGGCCAGGCCAGGATGTGCATTAGCAGACTAATGGCAGGAGTCCTGCTGTGCTGAAGGCCATGGCTCGTGGCAATCCTCTGGAGTTGGCTGCATCCCTTGGAGCACTTATTGCTGGCTCTGCTAAAGCACTTCTTGTGCTCCCATCGTCTCCTTCGGGAGGCCTCTCCATTGACTAATGGATCTCACTGTCAGGAAGTCTTTCCTGTTCTTCAGTCATAGTGATCTCAGTTCCAAAATATATAACTGTAGCTTCTTTGACAACTCTTTAATGAAAAATTAGGAAAAGAAAGGCAAAAAGTCATCATGCCTGTATTAAAAAAAAAAATAAAATATTGAAACTAACCTGGTTTTCAGTCTTCATTATAAAACAGTTTTGGCTGATGGTGGCAGGATCTGGAAGTTGGCTAGCACAAATCCAGGCATAAATAAAACTGCAGCGACTTTGGGTCTGTCCCGTTCGTGCCTGTGACATGTCCCAAAGCTGGCAGCTCCGTGCTGAGCTGCTCAGGGCTCCAGGGGAGTCTGGGAGCTTACACAATGTAGCTGAGATGTCACAGGAACGCTGGGGCTGTGGAGGGAGGACCACCAGGGCTGCCTTTTGCTACAAAAGGGTGTCAGCACAGGCCTGCAAAGCTCCGGGCTGGGGCAGTGGGAGCTCTTGCAGCCCCCGCCGGCTGTGAGAGGGGCTGGAGTGCAGGGAGTACCCAGAGAGGGGTGTTCACAAGGACCTGTTATTTGGTTGTTCAGATTATATCAGTGTCCTGGCTACTGAGAGGGATTTGGCCTTTGGGTTTTGCTTTCAGCTTTATTTATTTTTGCCTGTTCTCAATTCTTTTTGTGAATACCACTATTCTGAGTCACCCAGAATGATTTCTGCCTTCATTAAAGATTCTTTCCAGCTCGCCTTCAACTGCCTGTAGGCTGGTGCCTGCCCCTGCCTCCCCCTTTGCACTTTGCTGCCCAAATTTAGCTTTCAGTATTTCATCTCTCCTCAACTCCTGCAGCTCTGGCACTTGAGTACCTTCAGCTATATTGTACCTTTGGTTCTTTGCACAACTTTTGTTCTTCACCTAACCTTCTGTGTTGTCCTGCACTGTCTGCTACTTTGGAAACATGTTTCCAAGCATTTGAGATACAGTGTGAGGCCACAGTTTATCCCAGTGCTGCAGCAGCTCTGCTTAGAGCTGATCAAGTGAAATGGATAAAAAGGGAAACAGGACTTCCAGACCCATTTGGCTATTTCTGTTACACTGTGTGTGTCATCCTGGGTAAATCCATGTACATCTTTGTTTCTTTGGTGTTTAAATTGTCTGTGGTATCTATACCAAACAGGGCTACGTTTCTAGAAAAGCAAAATTAAAAGATGCAACATAAAAAAGAAGTAATTGTATAGTTCTTTAAGGGGTGTTCCTACATTCATCGTTGAGCTCTGTCACACTCTAAAGCTCATGTGTGAGAAATTCTACAAATCAACAAAGAAAATAACCTGGGAAGGAGGTTGGCTCAGTGTCAATACTGTGGATGTCTTAATGCTCATTAATGACTGTCCTTAGTGGTATTCAAACAATGTGCATTTCCTTTAGCTTTTTTCAAAGTCCAGAAGAGCTGCTCAGAGCTCTCTTAATGATGCAAATTATTTAATGCTCATTTGTATGCAGAATGCTCCTGCTTTGAAAGTACTTCACAGAATTGGAGCCAAATTCAGCCCTGCAGCTCCACTGAAGTCAGTACTTGTCCATGCGTCTGTTGGTCCTTCTCTTTTTAGTTTTGCTGGAAGAGTTAACTTCTTGTTATGCTGATTACATTTTTTTTAAGAGGTAATATCTGCAAAGGCTTTCTTGTCACCCTTCTTGTCTCCCAAAAAAGAAACTCTAAGTACAGAAAGAGTTCTGCTGATTCTCACATTTCCCTCTTAACCCCTGCAAAAGGAAGACAGGCCAAGCAGAATACAATTTTTTTGTGTTCTTTTCTTTCCTCTACTTTGCACCTCCTAAGCACAGTTTCAGTGATATCTGACACTTCTCCTGAAGATCATCCTGCAAAGAATCTCTGCCATCTGATGTGTGCAAAATACTCTCTGTGGCCCATTTCTGGTTTAACAGCACATGAATTGATGAAGGCCCAAATATTGCCCAACCCTGCAGGTTAGTTGGGCTCCATATAACAGTGTCAGGATGAACTTTTCATGGTTGAGAGCAATATGGCATGGGAGCTTACCTGATACTTTTAATTAAAAGTAGCTGCTGAAAGGTGGAACAGACATTCTTGGTTCAGGCATATACTCATGTTTTAGTGTTATGACTTCATAACCACAGTATTCTTGAATGTAATTTTTAACTCATCCCGACTATATTTTTAACACATACATTGAAAGAAAAAAAAAATCTTCTGCAATAATGTCATTCACTCCCTTTAGGTAATGAGTAGGGGCATGATTTTCAGCTTTACAGCATAGACCCACAACCATCTATTGCCTGCATGGACAGAGTGGGGGTAATGGAAAGGCATCCTTTCTAGGTGTGCACGTCACTAGAATGGGCAGAGACATTTCTTGTCAGGTGTTAGAGATTTGCTGGCAGCAGAGGGATGAGTGTTGAGAGGTGGGAATAATGGGTTCATTTCCAAGCTGCACAGCAGATAAATCTAGATGCCCTCTTGCACTGTTTTATATAATATTGTTCCAGTGTATGACTGTTTCCCCTCTCCCTTTCCTGCAGCACTGTCCTCCAGCTCCTGCCTGTGCTCATCTGGAGGTTCTCTGTGGCTCACTCCTACCCCTGCTCCCCTCAGCTCCTCCCTTCCCGCTGCTTGCCCATCCCTCCAGGCCTGCATCTCTCTTCTCTCTCCCCTGCTGGGGATGGATGTAATCCCTGGAGGAATGTGGCCCACAGGCCTCTGCAGGACTGGGGCACATGACTCTGGAGAGCCTCTGATGGTGAATACAAAGCAGGAAAAATGAATCTCCTGTCACCCTGCAGCACAGGGAGGGAAGAGCTGGATGTCTGTGGGGTGCTCAGTGTGCCTGGATGTCCAGCCAGCTTATCAGATGAAAAATAGACGATAGACTTCTCAGCTGCATGAGCTGTTTCCTTATTCATTGTGGCTTGGTGGTGTATCCTCTGCCTGTGGTTTAAATAAAAGTCTTACATAGCTACCTTCTGCTTCAGTCCCCTGGGGAGAGCTCTTTCCAGCTCAGCTGCATCAGTGTGCTGAAGATGTTAATTCCAAGTGTGTGGAACAGAGAGAAGAGAGAGAACTTCATGCAGAGCATGCATCTAAGAAAGCTTTAACTTCAGTCGTATCTGTAAAAGCTGCTGTATGTAAAACAAGCTTCGCCTGAAGTGCAAGTTAATCATATTAACTCTTCTTCTCTTTCCTCTTTGTGTTTATATGTCCACAGAACATTCAGAAGTGTTTGCAAAGAGAATCCCAAGCTACTGCTAGCACCCAAATTTGGGATGGTTTTTAATAAGGCTTTGCATTTGGGATGTTGCTGTGTTTTAGAGAGTATCCTGGAAAAGTCGACAGGGATGTAATGGAAAAAAAAGAAACATAAAGATCACAATTCTGTCTGGGGAAACTGAGTTTTGTCTTATGTAGTAAACACCCATCTTAACCCTGCTAGAGCAGAACAAACCCCCTTCTCTAGCAGGAACCAGAGTTTGTTGTTAATTAACGTCTTGCTGGCAACTAAGTCTTTGCCATCTGTTCCTCCACCTCACTACGAATGCCACTCTCATGTTGATTATGTAAGTAAAAATGAAAATATATTTTGGTAGAGTGCTGCACGGCACTGTGCTGATTTTTCCCCTGTTCCTATTTACCATTCCCTGCCCCCATCCCATAAGGAAAGGAAAAGGCGACAATTGTTTGGCTCCTTGGCAGCTTTATCCTGGAGCTGCCGTTCTGGCTGCCAAGCCCTGTGTGTTGTGGGAGCAGCCACCTCATCCCTGCCGTGTCTGAGCTGGGAGCCCTTTGCAAACCCTGGTTATTAGGCTCACGAAAAATCCGTGTCAGGAAGATGCCCCTTAAACTGCAGCTGCTCTAAATTCTTGTGAGGGGTTAACTTGAAATCCAGAAGAAGAAAATTGAAAAGAAAGAGGCTGGGTTACTCCATAAGTGATAGCATGACCTCTGAGAGCAGCCGGCTGCTCCTGTTACAAGCGTGGCCTCTGTCTGTCTAAGGGTGGAGGAAGAGAGAAAGAGGAGGGGTAGTTTTCCTGTAAGTGGGTTAGAGCAATTACTGAGGTCTCTTACAGCAAATGAAGTTGTCAGTGTGAGTCACATTCCCTTTTTTCTCTCACTGCCAAGTTTTAGGCAGTAACCAGACAGAAGGGGAAAAAAAAAAAGGATAAGCAACAATAGGGAAAAGTTGAACTGAAACAACCCTTCATTTGGGGTATTGTTTGACGTTTTAGCTCTGATTGTACATAGAGATAAGGGATCTATAAATATCCTGTCTGCTGAAATTCCTTATCACAACATCGCCTGTCAGCTGAACAAATAGGTTAGGTTCTCCAAATAATACATAATTACATATGTAAATACAAAATTACTGATTAAATCCCTGCACCACATGCAATGAAGCTTCATCACCGGGGAAGACATTAACCTCTTGTGGTGTCCTGAGAGGTGCCCCAGCCCCAGCACAGCAAGGGGCACGTGCAGCTGGCACTGGTGAAGCAGCACAGGCTCGCAGATAGGACTTGAATAAGTAAGGAGATATTTATCTGCCTGACTAGAGGAGATGAAAGCATCTTCTGACACTTTTTGAAAGTATCTGAGCATTTAGTTCTGTTTAGCAAATGGCTGGAAGCTTTTCTACTCTGCTTTAGAGCTTTTAATGAAGCATTGTGATTCCCACTGTGGTCAGTTGTTTGACACTTTTATTATTACTGGTATGCAGAGCGTTTTTTAATGTTTGACGGCTGGAGAAAGAAGTATTTTGTGCATTCAAAGTTCCAGCACAAAGCTGCTGTTTTCCATTCTGCCTTTGTCTTTTATTCTGGCTGATGCAAATAAACGAAAGACAGAACTGATTACATTACATTTGTTTACTTCTTCCTTGATGATAATAAGACACAGCCTGCCTCCTATAAAAGACAGAAATAGAGGATGTGACTGTTTCTACAGTATTTCTAGAAAGGCTTTTTTTTTTCCCTTACAGTATAAAGGCACTTATTTGCTTCTATTGTCTCGATTTACCAGATAATGTGCACTTCCTAATGTGTGGAACAAGAATAGAGCAATGAATGACGGTTAGCAATGGATTCCATTTGGTAAGCTTCTATCTTGTTATTTTTATTAATTCAACAGTATAAATCATCAGACCACATCACAAAACAAACACAGCAAGATACTTCTGTCCTTCACAGCAGGATGGCTTCTGATCATTGCACAAAGCAGAGTCCTCCGTTGCAGGGCTGGGTTTGTACACCCACAGTCCTTACTGGTCCTGCCTTCAGGGCACTGGGTTGGAGTGCTGAGGGGCAGAAACAGGATCCCAGGATTGTTCTGCTGAGTAATGCTCATGGCTTGGGATTGTGTAACACTTTTTTTTTTTGAACACTTGCCCTGAGAAAGGAGGCCTGCATTTGTCTGGCTGGCTTGTGCACTGTGTTTGCAAGGAAAAAGAGCCTGGGTCAGGAGGACATTTCTAGAGGACAGCAGATGCTTGTGAGATGGCAGGACAAAGCCACCAGGACCAGAGAGAATTACAGCAGAAAGGCTTTGGCAAGGGTCAGTGGCAGAAACAGGAGAGGCAGAGGACAAGGAGAAAGGAGGTGGTGAGGAAGTCACTATAAAACTGCCCTCATGATTGCTTTCCTGCATTTTTCAAGAACCAAGAAAAGTGCAGCAAAGGATGGCAAAGGCAAGGGAAGTGTCTGAAGGCTTCTCAGCAGTGCAGTCAAACCTCCGTGTTTTACAGCTGAAACTCGTCTTGTGGAGTGATATCACGTGGCAGCTGAGCCAAATCCAGAAGACTGCTGGTATCAAAATGATGCTTCTGCTTCCAGCCCTGCTGCTTTCTTTGTACAGGTCTGGTGCTTATCTGGCTCTTTAATGAGCTCATGCAGCTCAGTAAACTGCAAGAAAATAAATTCAATGAAAAATATACCAGCCCAGGAAAGGAGAAGAATTGGACACTATGAGAATGGAGACTGGAACTGCAATGAGTGAGAGAAGTGTGAACATCAGATTTTTTGCTGAAGATTTGGAGTGTTTTGGGGGATGCCTCACTGCTATTTGATGCCTAACCTCCCACCTCACCTCCTAGGTGGGGCTTCCCTCAGAAGGGCACAGGATGAACACAGTCTGACCTGGGAGGGTGACTCGATGGGGGAAGGAAGGTCACCCACCAGCAGCAGCCCATACAGCAGAGAAAGGACTGAATGGAACTGCGGGAGCCCAGGAGGATGTTGGCATGGGTAAGAGTCCTGGAAGAGGAACCAAGGAGGGAAGAGGACATGTGCTGAGCAACCACAGAGGGTTGCTGCAAAAGTGCTGGAAAAATCCTTGAATACAAGATGATGGTCCCATCCTAGCTCTTAAAGGGTTTATTCTTACGTATCCATGTGGCTGTCCCTGAAGGTGGGATCTTGCTTACATCCCTTATTTAGACATACATTTCTATAAATTGGGATTTGATAAAAGGACAGCTGCTGCATTTTATTATCTGTGATAAGCAGCAGTAAAAGCTATTCAGAGTACATGATGGAAATGTATCCATATATTGGCATTTATCCAACTGCACTTCACAAAGGTAAATGGGACATGGGAGTGGTGCACAGCCCCCCTTCAATCCATTTTCTCTAGAGAGGGTACTTTGCCTCTCTGCAGGAAAGGCCAGCACAGCTCCTGTGCTAATGAACACTCATTTTTCACTGCAGCATATGCGCTTCCCAGACACATAAATCCAAGCAACTTGTAGCTGAATAACAATTAAATATCCACGTGCATTTCCATACCACAGTCTGGTGCACAAGGCATAGGCTAAGTGGCTGCACATCTGTTGTCTGCTCCCCCACACATAGTGTTTGGCAGAGAATAATCACTTAATCTTACCCTGCTGCCATTAATGGTACATGTAAAATTGGATGCAGGGCATCATCCTGCAGATATTTTGCCATATCCTTCAAAAAGAATGGTGTTCTCTCTTTTTTTTTTTTTATAAAGCAGTAGGATTTCCAGGGATTCAGTTTGGCTGTTAACATAAGTGGGAAATGAGACATCATATCGAAAAGTTAATTGAGATGCAGGATGCTGTTGGATCTCAAAACAATTTTCTGTCACTTGTACAAAACCCAGAGACTCAGTAATGCAGTTAAGATAAATGTAGTGCCTGATCACAATGGATATGTTGCACTTACAAAAGGCATCTCTTATCATGAGGCTCTTCATATCTGCAATAATAACCACCATATGTCAGGTAAGACAAAGATAACGTGAGCCAGATAATTTTCCGTTTGTTAAAACTTTAAAAATCCCAAAAGCTACAAATGTCTTCATTATTAATTCAATTTTGCTAGATCTAGTGCTGGTAACTGGAGGGAACATTTTTCTGAGGTTCAGTTTTTCCCCTAGTCTAACTGATAACAGTCTGTGTGGCAGTTTTAAATGTTATAGCGGTTTAAAGGAGTAAGAATTGTACGTAGTCACTACCTATCTTGACTTTCCATGCAGCAGGATTTTACCACATGAAACTGCAGTTCAGATGTTCCGATCTTGAACAGGTAGGCCTTGTAGTTTGCTCTGAATTTGACAAGCCTCCTTCAGTGGTGAAGCTGTAAAAGGCACAAACCTGTCTAGTGCCTCACTGTACAGCATTGTTGTTGTACAGGTACCTATCAAAATGTTTATTCCCTGTAAAATTGGCAGAAAGCTTGAATTCCCTCCCTGACCCCCACCCTGTCAGCTGCAGACAAAGTCCCAGCCACGATCACAAGAACATCCTGAATCAGTCACAATAATTTGCATTTCCTTGCCAAAGATTTTATCTGCTGGGTGTGCAAATTGCAACATCGAGGTTGCTGGTGTTGAAAACTCTGCACCCTTCTGTTCCCCAGCTCTACCTTTTCCAGCGAGGTTAATGTATCCAGAAAAATTAATTGAGGCAACAAAGCTGTCAAGTGAGAAAGGTTACACAGTGAGACAGCACCTCTGTGAACATCTGCCCAATTTGTATGTTTGATTGGGTACCTCAGTGTGGCAGATTATTGTTGGTAGAAGCAAATCTTACTCTCATCATTTTCATACGAGACTCTGTGCTGCAATTCTGCAGATGTTCATCCTCTGTGTCCCCACATTGTTTAAAAAAATGATAAATGATGATAGTAAAAATTACATTTGCTCCTTCAAACATCTTGCTGTTTACATGTAAGAAGAATCATGTGCTGGGGTGCAATGACCTAATGTGAGATGTGGCCTTCGGGAGGAGCTGGAGGGGCCCTCAGAATCTGCTTCTCTCACAAATAGTTCTCTGATATATAAAATGAAAACCTTCTTTTTTTATAATGACAGATGCCATGGGGGTTGTATATTTGGAAGTTATTTTTTCTCTAGGAGTGTTTATTAACAAATGCTCGAAAGTTTTATGATGTGGTGAAAACTATCTCTCGTGATAAACAGGAAGTGCTCAGATATATTCATTACCCTGTAATGCAACACAAATTCCAACAGCTTGGCTCTTTTTTTCAAAATATTGTGATACCACTTCCTTCAGGAAGTCACTCTTCTCTGTACTGCTTTCATCTGCCATAGATATGCAAAATTGCAAAAGAAATGCTTGTTTTAGAGAATGATGATTCATCAATTTTGGACTGTAGAAATGGATGTCTGTAATATTTATAATATCTGTTAAAAATAAGCAGCACAGACTCTGTGGGCTGTCAGGTCAGTGGATTGAACAAAGTGCAAGGAAAAGAGACTGGTACCTCGCAGAGCACAGGTGCACCTTAGAGAGCAAACATGCAGCTTTCCCTGCAGGTGCCCTGAAGTGTGTCTCAGCCATAACTCTGGAGGCACCTCTTCTGCAGTTCCATGTCAGCAGGGCCAGGACCTGCCCAGCAGAGAAGAGGGAATCCTGCTTCCATGTGATCTGCCAGGAAAACTCAGTAGGACAGTTTATTTTGCATGTGGAACCTTCTATTCACAGTCGCTGTGCTACAGCCTCCAGCCTGCTCCTGAAGGCTGCCACGCAGCTGCCACGTGATGTTGTATCAATGCTGGCTGAATTTTAAACCCTGGGGACTTTTAGGGGAAAATCTCAGGATGCCATTAGTGCACTGTCCCTTCTCACTTCTTTCCCTTCAGCCACCGTGCATTGTTCATACTAAATCTAATCAGAGCAGACAGGTAGGACGTACCTGTGCCATCGCAGTCATCAGTCAACATCACAGCGTACTTGTGCTGGATGTCACCCAGCAGACAATGATGGCAGGGAAAGCAAGCCCTGGTGAGCTCTTTTGAGAAGGCCTGGCATCATTCCCCAAACCAGTTCTCCGTGAAGGGACCTGTGTGTGTGCCAAGGGCTTCACATGCACAAAGCTGGATGCAGTGGGCTCTGAGTATCACCCCTCCAACTGTGACCCTTCTACTCCCATTGCTCAGTCCCACTACCTGTTGATTTTAATTTACATTCTTCTCTCCCTGTTCTTTTCCTCTTCCTTGCATCACCGTTTCTCCCCTGTCCTCACATCAGCCAACCTCTTCATCACAAGTGCTCCCTAACTTTTTTAGCTTTGAGCAAGAAGTATTAAAAATGGAGCTACTGCAATATCTGGACAACGTAAAACCCTAATAATCCTGTTTCTACATGCTTTGGCTTCTGCCTCTGCTGGAGGCATCACTTGTCCTGCCTTACAGCTGAACAGAGAACAAGTGGGAGAAACAGGATGCATGTTTTAGTATTTGTAAATTATTATACTTACGAGGCTTTGTAACAATTTTATCTCTTTTTTAAAATTATTTTTTATTTTCCTAACAATCAATTATACCAGAAATACAGAGATCGAGAGACTGATATTATGCTCTAGCTAAATCTTTTTCTATGAACTTAATAGTCTTTCAGTGCATAAAGCTTCAGCACAAGAAAACAAGGCTCATGTGCCAGGACCTCAGTGACGACTCAGAAGTCACTGCAGCATTCTGTATAAATACTGACTATATGTATGTTTTGTTTCTTCAGTCCTGTAAAATAACTCTTTATCTGGTGATTCAGTTCTCTTATCATCCCCAGCTTGTTTACTGAATTTTAAGTCTTGTGCAAGATGAAGCAAGCTCATGAGGAGTAGCTGGTTTTCAAAAGATACAAGCTTCAGATAACCAAGGACAAGTAAAGCACACACAACCACACTGAAATCACCCAGAATTTTGTTGCAGCTGACTGAGACAGAGTGTGCTTTGAGGCTGGGGAATTTCCATTGCTGAACTGCAGGACAGTGCCTGGATGCTGCTGCTACTGCAGATGAAAATTTAATTTTATACAGACAGCAACAAAATGTCAGTATGTTAATTAAAATTGTTAGAATTATATAATAAGCTTTTAAGGTTGCTGTAAAATGGATCCCTTTTAAGATATTTAAAGTATAGTTGTAAACTACGTGTTCAAAACTAAGAAACGTAAAAATGACTTAAAATTGCAACTGTTTTTTCAAATTATATTTGTGAAAAGCAAACCTACCCAGGATATTATAGATAATACAAGACATCTCCTACAACAGTGACAGGTTCTGACAGGATGATGCCCAGTGCAGGATGAAGGCTGTTACTGACAGTATCATTCTGCAATTAATAATCTTTTGTGCTCCCCTTGGCGTGCACAGAACAACCACAGCAATCTGTTTACTAGTTTTAACTCCGTGGCCTCTGAGCCACCATAAGCTCCCTGCAAAGTCCATCAGAAAGTTGAATGGAGAAGAAAGGAAATACTGGGGGAAAAACTATATTTCTTCTGGCATCAAGTGTGCAGCAATTTGGGTGAGAGATTGTCCCAGTAGTGCGAGATTACAGCGAGAGCCTCCTTTTGGCTGAGGTCACTTCACGCTGCCAGAGCAGCAGCTGCCATTCAATGGAGATCTCCGGGGATTTCAGTCTGTGTCACCCATTCAATCCAGTCCAGGTCGGTACTGACAAGAAGTTATTAGCATCTGATGCTCTTTCTGAATCCTAGAATAGTTCCCTGTGGATCAGAGCTCATATCTGAGCAATTTCAGGAACCATCACCATGGTTCCTGAGTGCCTTAGAAGTTAAAGTATATCTTTATAAAACATATTAACGTGTCTTATTGCTCTCTCCTGTCACCCCCGCACAAAGGCTTGAGGTATTTTTAAATAATGCTGAGAAAACTGTATATGCTTAATGCTTGTGTTCTGTTGGGATGATGGGGAGGTTCAGGGTCATACTGATTTATTCCAAAAGCAAGTGTCATACTTGTACAGCAGCTACCATGGCTTCAATGTCCCAGACAAATAATAAAGCTAATTGATGATGATTTGGGGACACGTGGCTTCAGTTTCGAATCAGCACAGAAACGTGAAATCCCTCCCACCCCACTCAAGAGTGGCACTGTAGGGCAGCTCTGGGGTGTTTGTCCTTGGCCCCAACCCAACAGTGCTGAGCCCTGGGCTCTCAGGGCCTTTTCAAGAGACCTATTTACAGAACACAAATTGACAGTTAAAGTAGATACATGTAGTACAGGGAATTTCTAGATGCTCACTGTAGGATGAACTCATCTCTGTGACTCCTGAGTGTCAAACGAAGATGGAGACAGTCCAAACTCTGGCATATTTACACGGACTGATTGTCAGGCTTGGCTGTTTCCTAATATACCTGTTAAACTGCAGAGACTGTGTTTCTGCTTCGACAGACTCTTCTTAGAGGTGCTTTGATTTCTGTTTGAAATAAGGAGTTTTTTCCTTCTGCTTCTCATTATCTGCCATCATTTTTTAGTAAGGATCTTCTCTTGTCCCCCAGCACAGCCCTTTACTTTAAGCATGGAACTAATGAGTTTCTTCAAACACGTTTATGTTCTTTCCACAATTGAGGCTTTAGTGTCACCTTGTTAAGGCAAAGACCCAACATGAAGTGCAGGTACTGGCCGTGTGTTTAAGTAGGCTGAAAAGCAGTTGATGCTACTCCTGTCTGCTCTGAGCAGCGGCAGAGCTTCACTGAAATCCGTGCACTGAGTTCTGTCATGGGAGGGGTTTTTGGGAAGGCATTCCATGGGTTCTGACCGCTTATTTGGGTTTAATTTGCTTAGACATGTATTTGAACACAGCACTCAAAGGAGCTGACAGTCTTTACAAAATTTCCTGGCCTGCCTGGTCGGTTTTCTTTTTGATCAGGCACATCCCAGTGAAGGTAGAAAATAACCTAGATACACGCCAGTTTTTAATTAAATTTGCTGTGACAGGCTGTGTTTAAGCTAGATTCTCTACAATAATTTGTTTTGCATTTGCTGATGACAGATTTATTTATGTATGTAATCAGAACTGTAAGCACAATTTCACTTTTAAAGAGAACCTTTTAAATAATATTTTACTTGGTTTCAGAAAAATTAAACACTCGTATTTACTGCTGTCTATAATATCTGAGAAAAAAAACACTTTTTCTAAAGTGAAGGAGAACACATCATGAAAAGGAAAACATAAACAAGTAAAAATAAATACATCAGAAGCATTATCCCACTCAAATACACGAAAGCATGAGCTGTAGAATTGAAGGTCTGTTAAATACAGAGAGGAGTTTATTAGATGATGTTGCTCTTCCCTGAGAGCTTTCTTTCCATCAGCCAAGGCTGGGTGGCACCTGCAGTCCCAGGGAGAGGCCTTGGGGACACCTGGGTGTGCACCCGAGAGCAGGGACCTCCCTGTGGGTCCTGCTCAGGAGCCAGCGGTGCTCTGGGGGTGGGCGAGTGCCGGGAGGGGATTCGGGAGGTGGAAGCAGCTGTGGGAAAACGCCATCGTTCAGCTGTTGGACTGGAGAAAGGAGGGGCAGCAGAAGGTGGGATGCCAGAAATGACCCTGTGGGAGTCGGGAGAAGTAGGATATGGGCAGAGACATCAGCAGGGACACTTGCAAGGCAAAGGCAGACTTGAAGCAGCAGAGTAGCCAGAAGAGATGTCTGGAGTGAAAAATGTGAATAGAAAGAAATTCAGATACGAGAGAAATGTTAAGGAATAGGGCAAAGGATAACCAGGGAGAACCTGGGAGCAACTGGATAGTCATAGATAGTCCGGAATTAATGATTTAAAAATTAATAACTACTTAAAAGGAAGATGCCTGGTGGTCTAGAGGTGGTGGGCTGACCCGGTGAGCTCTGCTGGCAGACCGGGAAGGTGTGGATGTGCAGCCGTGGCACTGCCAGGCGTGTGAACGCAGATCCTGCACACCTTGAGCAGCCAAGGCAGGGCTGCAGGGCTGCTCAGATCTGGGTTTAGTGCTTTTTGACAGGATCGTTAGAGAATTGCAGGGAAAAAAAAAAAAAAAGAAGTGGCGTCGAGGTCCTTGTAACTTTTGCAAACACGAAAAAGCTATTTTAGGAAAACTGAACCTTGAAGGGAAACAGAAAAGATATGTCACTGCGGCGAGGAGTGACCAAGGCATCAGACGAACCATGGACTGCGCTTTCACCTCCCCTGCAGGGTTTATTTACACTTGTACTGGAAGCAGCCAACAGGAAAATGAAACTCCATGTAAAAACAGCGTGTAAAAAGAGGTTACGAGCTCAGGAAATGTCAGAACTAAACGCGCCCTTATCACAGTCGCTCGGCTTTCGCGTGCTGAGCCCGCGCTGGGGACAACAGTGCGTGAGACCCCCGCGCCGAGCCCCGAGCCCCGTCCTGCCCTCCGCGGGGGCCGGGAGGGGATCCGGGCGGGGGAGGGGGTGGGAGGAGGGGGGGGTGGGAGGAGGGGGGGATGAGGCAGCGCAGTGGGACGGGCAGTACGGTGGGATAAGCAGTGGGATGGGATGGGCAGTACGCTGGGATGGGATGGGACGGGCCGGGCCGGGCCGGGCTGGGCGCTGTGAGGGCGCGGCGGGAGCGCTGCAGGCCCGGCTCCATTTCCCGCCCTCACCTCACGCCTCTAATGGCGCCGGGCGGTCGCGCACCCGCCCACGTGACCCGCCGCGCGCCCCACGTGACCAGCGGCGGCCGCGCCCCCTCCCCAGCGGCTGCGGTACCGCAGTCCCGGCCCCGCCCCCGCCGCGCGCGGCCCCGCCCCCGCCGCGCGCGCGGCC
>JAWWES010000037.1:5908862-5921763 GCA_035583135.1 Lophotriccus pileatus
GGCGCCTCCTCAGAGCGGCCCCGGCGGGATCGGCGCTGACGGGGCGGACGGGCCGGCACCGCGGAGCGCCCGCGGCTCCCGAGCGAGCGGCTCCTCTTCCTCCCTCCTTCTCCTTTTCCTCCTCCCTTCTCCCTCCTCCTCCTTCCCGCATCCTCCTCGCCCGCCTCCGCCCCCCCGCACGCAGGCACCGCGGTTCCCGGCACGGACAACATGGCGGCGGTGTCGGGGGCCGGAGCTGCGGGCGGCTCCGCCAGCGCCGGCGGCCCGGAGATGGTGCGGGGACAAGTGTTCGACGTGGGGCCGCGCTACACCAACCTCTCCTACATCGGCGAGGGGGCCTACGGCATGGTGTGGTGAGTGCGGCCGCCGGGGCAGCGTCCTTGCCCCGGACAACTCCCTCCCTCCTCCCTCTCGCCGCCCTGCCCGGCTCCGGGCCCTGCCCGCCCTTGCCCTCAGGGAGAGGGAGCGGCTCGGCCTCGCTCTCCTCAGCTCTGCCTCTCCCTCCGTGTTCCCGAGGTTGTCCCTCCGGCATCACCCTTCCTTCCCCCCCCTCCCTGCACCCCCCGCCCCATCCTTTCTTCGGTGGGTGCAGCCCAGCGGCTCGTTTGGTTTCACTCGCGCGTTTATTTTCTTTGATATTTTTTTCGTCTGGAGTGGGCCGCTCTCCTGGTTTCCTCTCGTCTCCGTAGTGCGATTGCGGGCGTTCAGGCAGGAGGAGAGGCGGTGAGTCCCGCGGCTCTCGCCGTGCCCTGCCGGGGCTCACCTGGCTGAGCAGCCACAGGTCGCGGGGTGGGCGGGGGGATAGAAAAGAGAATCTGAGCAGTCCGAGTGCCTGGCCCGGCCTGGCTTTGCTCAGGACGTGCTGTCTGTGCTGCAGAGCCGGCCAGATTAGTGCCTGCATTAACGTGTGTGGAGGTGAAAGTTCTCTGCAGCCTTGCTAGCTCGAAGATTACTTTGTGTTTTGAAGACATAATATTAAGTCTCGCTGAAAACGATCGTGTGTGTTTGCCTTGGGTAGCATCGATCTTAAAGAGCGAGGTGAACGAACTGCAAAAATCGTGAACTACTGAAGATGTGAACTAACCGGATTAAGAGTGTGAGGTGGATTTTTTTAGAGATCTAAATGAGTTGCGGTGATGCTATGTGATGGTGTATCTAGTGACTGGGTTAGAAACCTGGCATGCTCAGTGACCTTACTGAGGATTTCAACCTGTTTTATTAATAAAAGGCTAAAAAAAACCCTTACTCCTGAAATAACTTATGAGATGTGGATGAAAAACTCTCTTTTTAAAAATTGTTTTGTCAACTTTCTTCCAACACTGCCTCCGTTTCTTCAGCGTGGTTTTTGACCAGAGGTACTAAATGAGGTTTACAGGCTATGAAAGCTTTATCAGCATTAATTTCTCTTTGATCTTTTGTAAACCAGTGCATTTCTCGGCGAGGGCTCCTCACAGCCTTCAGCTGTACATTACAGATTTTTATAGCTGAAGGTTTTTGCACATAGTCATTGAATTGTGCTGGCCTGTCAAGATGAAGTCATCGTGTGTTTCAGGGTGGGAGCTTTCATCTAGGCCCGAGCTTTGTGGGGAGATGAGCCTCTCTCACAGGGTTCTGTACTGTGGCCTTCACTTTTTTTGCTGTAGGAAGAACCTTCAAAATGTGAATCAGAAATCCTGCTTACAGTGTAAAAATATCCTTGTTACTGTTTTAGTGTTAGAAATTACTGCAATATATCCAGTCCAAAACTTGTTGATGTAGCTTCTGGAACGGGCTGTATTTTGTTAGGGTTATTTTATCATCTGAGGCGGCGCAAGGAGATGGGTGCAGATAACCTTGGTTCTGGCTGCTCTGGTTCGCACTCACAGGCTGGTTTGGGAAGGTGCTTGGAAATGGTGCTTCCAAGGTGTGTGCTGTGCACAGCCTGGCTCCCGTCAGCAGGGTGTGAAACTGTGCTTCACAGCAGCGGGAAAAGCTAGAATATTTCACCACAGATCAGGGATTGCAAGAAGCAGCACGATGGCAGCTGATGTCCTTTTTTGGCATCACTGTGCCAGTGAGCAGATACAGGGGAAACAGGTCCACTTCTGCTGCTCCAACTGGTGTGTTGTACAGTTCTGCACTGAAATTGATTCCCCTCCAAATCCAAAGGGTTATCTTTTATTTAAAAACTTGTTCTAATACTTTGTATCTGCTGTGAACACTACACAAAATTACTAACAAAAATTCCAAATCTCCGGTTCGGTTGAAATATGCACTTGGCTCTGGTGTGTTCTAAAATTATTAATGTAAAATGCTAGATTATGTATTTTGTGCTCTTAATTATTATTCCTCTGCCTTGGGTGTGAAATGACAGGGAACAAAGTCTCAGTTTATACCATGTACTTGATAAGGAAAGTGTTTGATGCACTTGCTGTAGTTAAATGCCATAGCAACTGTACTTTATTGTAGTGACTCTGATTACATGCGATTCCTTATCCATCACAGACGTCCAGGTTACGCATTTAGTGCTGTGTTCTCGTGTTTTGCTCTGGTTGCCAATGCAGTGAGGATCTGCAGAAGCCTCTCCCTCGGGGGTGGGGTAGAGGGCAAGCTGTGAGTGTGCAGATGGAGATGTTTCCTGCAAGTGCAAAATCCATCTAAATTTGAACACTTTAATAAAGGAAAGCAAAGCAGGCCGTGATGGTTTTGTCTTAGACCCCCAGCTGATATTTAATAAAATGTGGACATCGTTGGAGATGATGACTATTTTACAAGTGCATTGTGCCATAAGGCTTGTTATACGGAAACCAAGTATTTTTAACTCCTAAAATCCTTCACTCTTTTACTTGTTTTTATCCTAATTCTTATGTCTCTGGATTATTGGATTAAGGACTTGGAAAAAATAAAATGCTTTTGATTATGTTAATAAAAAGGCAAATGAAGTATTCTTCGCATAGTGCTGTTAGTCAGTCTTCCATTTTGATTTTGCAGCAAAGAGAATCATATTTGAGAAATATTGATCAGAACATAAAATAACAGCACAGGGAATAGAGGAAGATGTTGGCTGAATAGACTGTACATGACTGTTCTCTCATCTGGATTTGAAAACCCTTAAAGGCTTTTAACTATTTTCCCTAGTGCAGCAAATTTTTTACATAATCAGGTTTTGAGTAAAAATAAACTCAGCAGAGTAGTATATTTACTGGTGTGTTGTGATTGTGCTTTCTCAGCTTCATAAGCAGAAAAAGCACCTTATCAGGCAAACCCTCATCTTAATGTCCTCCAGCTAAACTGCCAAAAACATCCATCCTGTGACACACAATTGCTCTTACTCAGAAATTTTGGTGCAGAGTGTGAAGTGGGTAGGAAGTGGATCGCTGTCAGTGTCCCTTTCTAACCTATTTTTGTTTCAACAATTTTGCATGTGAAATTAGGGGATGAGCAGAGAGCAAAGTTTGAGCCAAGATCCCCAGCATTTCCTGTGACTGCAGGATATTCTTTGAGCAATTATTTAGTCATACAGTCACGTTTGTTACTCTGAATTAATTTATCCAAACATATGTCAATGTTGTGTTTATTGTTTTCTTTCCCTCCACTTTTACTTAAGAGTTGTTAGTTGTTTTGAGGACTTTTGGTGGAAAGTTTTTTATGTGACTTTTTCTTTCTTTCAGTGATAGGGGGTTATCAACCTCAGAGTCAGTGGGATCCACTTCTAGACCAAGTCTGAAAGTTTCAGAAATACCTTTTAGACACAACAAACTGTGGAAGGTTTTTGAGATTGCTTCCTCCTCCCCTAGTGTGGGATTATTTTTTTTTAATTATTATTTTTGGCAGCAACCTGTTATCAGGGCATACTTTAAACATCATGCTGAAACAGCAATAAAACCATGATAGAGCTGAGCTTTAAATTTCCAGTGTAACTTGTTCTTCATCCAGTTGGTCAGTGGTAATTTGGCAAGGATGATAATTTGACAGTATAAAACAAGTAATTCTTTTGGAGTGAAATGGGGAATGGGAATATGATGGGGATATTCTGTTTTATATCCTAATTTTTAGTAGCCTTTTTTGTCGTCAGGCTTATGTGAATGTGAAGTAATATCAGTGCTGCAAATAACTGCTTATAAATAAGCAGCTGAATGCAGATGAATGTAGTTGGAAGAAAACAGTCTTGAGGTTCAAGTCTTGCATTTCTTTGTCTGATTTTTGACTGTGTTGTTATGAGGAGATCTTTGTGTTATTGATGTGCAGTGCAAGAGTCATATTAGAAGTTAAGCGATTCAACGGCTAAATGTTAAAATAATGCTGAAAAGAATATTTAAAACATTTGGCAGTAGATTTTCCAAAGTTCTACTTCTCTGTACTGTCTCATGGAAGAGCCCCACTTTTAGAGCACAGAAATTTGAGAAGTATTTTCATAAAGAAACTAAAATCAGAAGGAAATTGGGAATAGAGTGATCTGCAAGGCATGGATATTTATATTAAAATATGAGAAGTTGAATGGGATTGATGGTTGTGTAATACTTTCTTTCGAGTTACATGAAAAGGTAGGGTTTGCATCCTCTGTGAGGGTCAGAGTGGTGGGCTGAGGTGGACTGCTCAGTGGCAAGGACCAGAAACAGCCTGTAGTGTTTTTTCTGTTACCTACTGCCTTGATCCAGAGAGAGAGAACCCTGTAATGGTAGAGCGAGTGCAGGAATCCAGTCCCAGTTCGTGTGAGCTTTTAGGAGCGCAGGTACCTGGTAATTAGCCTGTTCTGTCTGTGTGATAAGGAGAGCAGGGAGCTGATAGAAGTTAGCCAACCCTCCTCAGCGTGAGGATCAGAGGAGGGAATTAGGGAGTGTAATTGGTGGCTTGTTACCGGCTTCTTCCCGCTGGGGAGAACACCAGGGTGAGCACTTGGCTTCAGTCACTCAAACTTCTAACCCTTGCCTAACCTGGCCTGGGAACCCAGAGGATCAATCAGAGCTGCTTTTCCTGCTCTCCCCGGTGAGGGCCAGATGGTCCATGGACAAGCTGTGAGGAGGGACGGGCAGCAGCCCCTGGCTCTGTTTGTGTCAGAGCTCTCTTGAAGGTTGATGGAAGAAGAGAGGCAGCAACTTTTCCTGTCAGCCCAAAGCAATGGGATACTGGCTGCATGGCTGAAGGGTGTAGCTGATGGACACTTGCATTTTATAAATACATGTTTTCTTAACACAGCCTGAATCTAGCCCATGGAAACAGGCAGAGGTAACTTGTGGGTCTTCTTTTAAGCGTGCTTTATTAAGGAAATAAGGCTTATGTGATCACAGCATCTGGATGAGGTTTCATCAGTCCATCTCCTGTACCCCTATATATGATTCTTGTACTTGTTCCCTGCCTTCCATCATTGGACAGATGGTACAAGTCTTAAAGAAACTTTCTAAAGGAAAATTTTTCTGCAAGTTTCATAAAAATAAGTATTTTATCTATGTGCTACTCCACTGAGGAAGAAAGTGCATCGGGGGGTCACATATGAGAAATCAGGCTCCCCCAAAGAGATGTGACATGCCCCGGTTTCACAGATGGATTTATTGGTACTCTTGAGACCAGAAATGTGTAATTGTAGGACACCAGGCTCTGTTAGTTCAGAGGCTTCTTGTTCAGGGGTGGGAATCTACAGCCCACAGAAGAGTTGCTGCTTTACCAACTGAGTAGGTGAGGAGCTCAGCTTGTGTTAAAAACTAGTACTTCACTAGCATAGTAATTTTTTTAATGCTTTTTCGGTTAATGCTTTGTCATGTCTTTCAGCTGTGATCTAGAAATTAAAATAATTGATGGATTTGATATTTAATAAAAATACTTTATGACATCTTGCTGTGAAATATCTCACAGCACGATGTAAGTTGAAAGGGATGTCCTGAGGTCATGTAGTACAACCTCCTACTCAAAGCAGGGCTGATGTCAAAATTAGACCAAGTTACTCAATGTGTCCACTCAGTATTTCCAAAATGTCCAGGGATGGAGATTCCACAGCATCTATGGGGAACTTCTGGTTGTAGAGTTAAACCAACTGCCCAGTGAAACTCTTGCCCTTAAAAACATTGGAGTTTCCCTTGCACTGACTTGCAACTGTCACCTCTGGGTCGTTTTTCTCTGGGATCCCCCTTTATGAAACTTAAAAGAGCAGTTGGACCTTTTACACCACCACCCCTTTTTTCCCTCCTACCCTTTTCAAACCCAGTTTCTTAAATTTTTTTTTAATGTCATGTTCTTCAGCCCCCTGTGCTTCCTAATGGTTTTCTGCTGGATTTGGTGCAGTACTGGGAGAGAGGAAGACTGGCTGCAGTATTCCAGATGTGCCCTCCCAGCAGTAATCACTTCCCCTGACCTGCTGGCCACGCACATAACACAGCCCAGTCCCTGCTCAGCCTTCCTTGCTGGGAGCTGACACTGAAAATGGATGAAGTTGGATGTTGTTCTGGTAATTTGGAGAGTACTTTCACTTAAAGTGTTGTATTTTAGGAACTTTTCAAGTAATGTCTGAACAAAACCCCAAACTCTGCAACATGTTGTTAAGCAATTTTGATTGTATTTGATTTTGATTTCTGGATTGCTCAGATGAAACGTGGAGCTATAAGCATTATTTTTTTATATAACTTTTATTTTACTGTGTTCAGCAGTGTAGTTTGTTTCAGATGTTTTATCTGTATAAAATCTACATTCTGTTAATTGCTAGGACAGTTATTAAAGCTGATGGTTAAGTTGTGGATGAATCCTCTTTTCAGAAGGGAGTGTATTTTCCTTTGCTCTAATACAACTTTTGTGAGTATAAAGAAACAATTCTCAAACTTATCTTCTTGCAAGGTATTCGAAAAGCCAAATAGACTTTATTTCATTGTCAGCTTTGATCAGGTAGATTAATAAGATCCAAGCAGTAAAAAATGCCACTAATTCAGATGGGGCTATTTGATGAGCTATTGGTAGATCCTTTGGCAAGGTTTCTTGTACTCCCTGGGCGTGCAGTGGTTGGTTTCTGTTTCAGAAGCATTCCTGTCTCCACCCGTTTCCTCTGAGAAGAGCCAGCACAGGAGCAGCTTCGAGTCCCCTCAGCCCTCTCTGTATCCTGGTCTCCAGGGGGGTTCCTGGTGCCCTGGCTCCCTGCACACTGCCGAGAGGATTGAATACTGATTTGTACCTAATAGAACAATTAGGTTTGGGCAGAATCTTCATGACAATCAGTTTTAGCAGAGCTGTGCACGTGTTTTTACTATCTATCTTGTTTAGCAGTACCTAAAGTTACAACCACCTCAGTTCTGTTAAGGGAAAATCTCTTTGAAGTTCTTTTGTATTTCAAGAGAATTTTCATAAAATACTGAAATACTCTGTGGTGAGTAGAATACAAATGAGAGTTTTTGTTACATGGTGGAAAGTAATTCGTCTCTGTTCATAGAGTCATAGAAATAACAGGGTTGGAAGAGACATCCAAGATCATCAAGTCCAACCCTTGATCCAACCCCTCTGTGATGACTCGATCATGGCACTCAGTGCCACATCCAGCCTCACCTTAAACACCTCCAGGGATGGTGAATCCACCCCCTCTCTGGGCAGCCCATTCCAGTGCCTGATCACTCTCTCTGAAAAGAACTTCTTTCTAAGATCCAACCTAAACCTGCCCTGGCAGAGCTTAAGCCCGTGCCCTCTTGTCCTACTGCTGATTGCCTGGGAGAAGAGACCGACCCCCACCTGGCTCCAACCTCCTCTCAGGGAGCTGTAGAGAGAGCTGAGGTCACCCCTGAGCCTCCCCTTCCCTGCAGAAGAGTGGGTCGTGGGTATGTTTTAAGTACCAGCTCACAATTAGGCTTCCAGTTTATAGTGTGCACTTACTTCATTTTGCAGTTGCCCTTAAAATTAGCGGCTGCCCCTGCAGTACCTCACTCCTTGCTGTTTGGAAGGAAGGCACCAAGTATTGCCAGTGTGTTGGGAGTAAAAGTGCAGGTCATTTGAGCACTGCAAATCAATACTTGCCAAAATGCCTCAGCCTGGAATTTGCCCAATTTTACTGGGATTTGGACGTTGCAAAGTACCCCAAATGACATTCAGGCTGACTTTTATATTGGATTTTTTTCTAAGTGTTTCATAATTGTGAAATAGCTTTCTTTTAGTACAGTAGCCAACGTGTCCGAGCGCTAACACCCCGTCTGAACAAAACACCAAAGGGTTAGTGTGCTGAGGGCTTCCTGCTGGCACGTTGTTTTGAAAAAGATGGAAAAAACATTCAGAACATGCCTTGTAAGCTGATACTGAAAGGAAGGAACTCCGATATGGGAGATGCACACTCGGTGCTGGCAGTTCGGCTGGTTTGGTTTGGTTTGCAAGTGCAGAACTGAACCAGCCATGGCAGGGTGGAACAGTAGCAATGACCTTGCTTTCATCGGTGTTTTGGGAGAGTTTTCATTTTGCACTGATGTTTCTGTGGGTTTAGGAAAATCTCTGCTTCTAAGGATGCATGCATGATTTTGTTCTACTTTCTGCTGGAATGAAATACTGTGAACTATCTCTTCTGAAGATTTATATAGTGTGGAATCAATTAAATCAGCTAATTAATAAAAACCAGAGTAATTGACTGGATCTCATATGTTTTCCTTTTTCTAAAGCTGATTTTGGGAGGAGTATTTGGGATACAAGTCAGATTAGAACATTACTAGGCAAAAGACTAAACTACACTGGGGGATTCGTTAGTACCATCACCCCTCAGCTCTCTGGTAGTGCTCTCCCTTCTCTCTAGGAAAGGGCAAGTGTTTCCTGCACGAATTTATGATGCCTGCTTTGCTGCTGGGAAGGGTGGTGGTTGTTTTCCAGGCTCTGGAGTAACAGTGGTGACATAACTGACCTGCCATCACTGTCCTAGTGGCTTCTTGTTGCCTCTTGAGAAGCCATAAACACGGGAGGAGGTTGGCACGTGACTGCCTTGTGTGGAGGCTGAGCTTTCCTGGCCCAGACTCCTGAGCTGTGCTTTCCACGACTGACCTGTGCTGATCTCGGGCTGTGCTGCTGGAGCAGCCTTTCCCTCCGTGCCTCTGCTCTGCCATTCCTGCTCCACTCTTGTGCTGCTGCCTACACAGCTGCAGAGTTTGCTGTGTGGGTAAACTGGTTTAGCTGAACAGTTACTTCATCAAAAATAAAATTCTGTATTTTATAAAAGGGTGGTAAGTGATGGACACAAAGCCCTGCGAGTGCTGGTGCTGACACAGTAAGGGAAAGGCTTCTTTGCTGTTCCTGCTTCGACTCTGAGCTGCTTCAGTTCTCTGAGCTGGCACGAAGGGAGGCACTGCTCCAACCAAAGAAGTGAGAAAGGGCAGGGATGTGAGGCACAAAAATGAGAGTGAACTACAACCACTTCATTTAATTCACTGAGCCCTTAGGTTGTCTTGGATGTTGTTGAGCTCTTACAATTTTAGCCTGAAATTCATTCCCACAGGAATTACCTTTATAGAGAGAGAAGAAAGATAGTGATATTTAATATCATATTTTATCAAAAGCAATGGGTGCCTTTGAAATGAGGAGTTTATTTCACAGATAGCCAAAGAGCCTTTAAACATAGCAGTGAAGTTTGTTAAATTTGGCACAGATGCTATCAAAGGAAATATTGGCAGCAGAGAATCAGTAAACCTTGAAAATGGGGAGGGTAAGTGGGAAGGGAAGAAGTAGATAAAATAAGATGTAAGAGTTTTCTATTTTTTGGTGACCAGCTTGAAGTGGCATAAAAGAGAGTGGGCATATATGGTGGTTTGAAGTCACGGTGCTTTGCAGCTAAAGGTATGGAAATTAAAATACACATTAGAACAGATTGAGAGAACAGATTGAGAGAATTGATCCTTTTTTTCAAACAACTAAGATTGATCAAAACACCCTAAAGTTAAATAACATCTCTAGCCAGACAATACAGAATCTTGGGTAAAATAGCCAATATTTTGCTAATGCCAGTGTTAAGGTGTAGTTCTAAAATTGCTCCTCTTCATAGTTCTGCTTTGTAGGTGACACAAATCATTTTATCTGCCACACCCAGGATTATGAATTGACTGAGCTTCTGGTAAAAGTAATTTATTTAACAGACTCCATTTTGCATGACTAACTATTTGTTTTCAAAATACCAGGAGTGATCTAAGGAATTAAACTACTAAGTAATTATTATGTGCATAGTAAATAGCTTAAAAATGTATTCTTTACAAGGATCCCTCAGTTTCTACTTTTCAGATTCAGGAAAATAAAATTGTGCCTTTGTAACCTATTGGAATCATGGTCATAGGAGGGACCTTAAAGGTCAGTTAGGTCCCCCCCCTGCCCTGGGCAGGGACACCTTCCACTCCCCCAGGGTGCTCCAAGCCCCGTCCAGCCTGGCCTGGGACACTTCCAGGGATGGGGCAGCCACAGCTCCTCTGGGCACCCTGGGCCAGTGTTTTACCAGTCTCAATTAGAATTATTTGAGCAGATACATGGAAGCAAATCTCCTATAGGAGGTTTTCAAAAGTGCCTTAAGACTGGCGTGAAGGGCAATAACCTGTAGTAGATCAGAAGATGTGAGTAAAATCACTTCAGAGTAATTATTCACCTTTGTCATGGGAGGAAGGAGTTGGCATAATTGTAGCAGAAAGCCTTATTGTTAGGACTGATTCTGATTGTTTTGAGAAAGGTGACTGAAAAAGTAGGTGGTAAAGGGGAAAGGAATGCTGTTGCAGTTTGAACCAGTAAGCTTTAGAGGTTAACCAAAAGCACAGTAAAGCAGTTCCGATGTTGTTCCATGGGCACCTTGCTATGGACTTGTGGTAAAATAAAGAGCACTGATTTAGAAATTACAGTTCTTTTCCCCGTTGTTAGAAAAGAAAAAAAATCCACTTTATAAGAAACACAAGCCAAAAATAGCTTATTTAGGTAACTTCTATAATAAAAACCAAACCAAAGCCAAAGCAGTGATCATTTGATGATGAGCAACAGACAAAAAGGGTTAGGAATACAGAGATATATAGAGAGAGATGTAAAATAAGGAACATGAGGAGCTTTGCAGAGGGCCCATGATAAACAGTTTAGAAACAGGGATTCAGATTTTCTCAAGCCCAAAGCAATAATCTACCCTTTGATACTAGAATCCTGACAAAAACTACTTTAGAAACCCCAAATCACCCCCAAGATTTTCAAATAACATGCAATTAGTTCTCAGGTAATGCCAGATTATTACTACTGCAAATTGGATCACGTCTCCTGTATAGTTGTTTTAGTGTTTCCTCGTTGCTCAGTCATCCCCTGCTGCCATTTTTGTATCGAGAAAGTGGAGCCCAGTTGTCAGTGGGTTTCAGTGTGTGCAGGGAGCTCTGCGTCACTTACTCTGAAGTATCTCAATTCCGATTTCATGGGTTTTGGCCTCTTCATTCTTTATAAACTGTCAGGGCTTATGCATGTTTCCCAGAGACTAAGATACCTTCAGCTGTCTTTTAATAATCAGTGGGGAGTGTCTGTAACATATGATAGATGATTCAAGAGTGCTGAATTACAGCTTATTTGACTTTTGCCCTCAGAGTAGGATGAAAAAGTACATGGTCCTTCGTTAAAGTTGTTATAATCTCTTCAGTTCTTGAAAAGCAGCTAGTGCCTCAAGGCTGAGAGTTTTTTGGTTGTTTGTTGTTTTTTAAAGAATCTCACAGGTAGCTTTCAATTTTCATGGATTATTGGCTTTCATACATGGTAGGAATTAGTCTGTAAAACTAAATCTTTAGTGAAGAAAAATAGAAGTGTATAAAGATCATTGCTTCCTGAATTCACAGCTCACAAGCCTGGGAGATGCTTTGTTATTGAACTAAGAAATCAAAAGGAAAACTGAGCAAGACATGGGTTGTCTGTTCATAAACTGAGGTCTGTTGAAACAAGGCAAATATATCCTAATATGAATAGACATTTACTCCTTCGAAAAACAGGTGCTGCTTCTGTAAGTTGGAGCTAATAAAAAAAGTCTAATGAATAATATACTTCTTTATTTTAAAAATATGATAGATAAATAAATGAAGGAAAGTAGCAAATATTTATAGTAAACATAGATGTTTACAGTTGGTTACAAAAAATAAATTCAGCAGTATAAAAATGATGCATTACTCGATGTCCTCAAATTAGAAACTGTCTTTGACTACTATTATCCTTTTTTCAATCTTTTCTCTTCATTAAAAGAATCATAAGGTGTATGTTGTAGCCGTTCTCTTTTAATCATCTAGAATAAGAAACTAATTACTCTGAAGGATCTGGAAGAGTTAATATCTGATTGTAAAAAACAAGCCCCCAGCAAACAAAAAACTACAGTCGCCCTGTAAATCTGCACTCCTACCACCACCTGCCCCCCTGCCCTCCAAAAGGTTGTAGGGAACAGTCTGTTATGATACTGCTGGTTATTACTATGTCATAATACAGTGTTGTTTACAGCAGTCTTAGAAATAAGTCTAAGCTATTTGCATTGTAACTTGATAAATGTCAGCATGTTGTGGAAATGTCCGTGATTGAGCTAAATGTAGACTGAAAGAAAAGATTGAAGATCTCCATAGATCAACTTGCTTGCTGGGAATTATTTTTGCCTTTTCTATTCTGAGTGTAAGCAGAATCATTGAATATTTCAGAAAGATTCTTAGCCCTGGATATGCCCTTGGAATCCTGTTTCCACAGCAACACAAAGCTACTGATAAAAAATCCCTTTTAAACTTAGAGTTGTAATTAGGATGTTTGCCTGTAGCATTGTGTATTTTGTGTGTATTTCTGCGTATGCTGAGAGCAGCCTGTAAAAAGCTCTGAGGTGAGTAATCCTGGGAGTGTTGGAAGAGTATCCGTGTGGGGTGAGCCTGCAGGCAGCGTGGCACGGAGTGCTCGGGGAAGGGGTGCGATGGAGGGTGTTTTGCAGTGGCTGTGTGAGGAACCATCGCTGGAGGGTGTT